>OY735229.1:45841210-45908710 GCA_963457665.1 Thysanoteuthis rhombus
TCCCCACCTTTTATTTAAGTCTGAATTTTCAAAAAAAACAAGCCTGAGTGCTGCCAGGCACAAAGTAGGGAACAATTTCATCATGAACTAAATTGCAAACTGAACTACCCACAAAAAAAACTATTGAGTGGCTGTTTGAAAAAAAAAAATAAATAAATACATTCTAGATATGATAAGGAGTAAATATTTAAATTTTCAGCCCTCTAGTTCCATTGGTGGAGCCTGTATGTGTCATACATGAATAACCAGCTACACCAGCTTAAAAACTGAAGAAACATATGTTGACAGTTTTGGTTGATTGTTTTCCCATATCATCATTACTGTATTTGATGGCATATGAAATAACCCCTCCTATTTCAGCAGAAAACATTAAGAAAAAACAGTTTACAGTATTGACAGGGAAGCATTTAATGTTATTGAATAAGTAATTATGGTATAGTTTATCAAACATAGCTTAATTTTTGGCACCAAGAGAGAATCAAACTCACTACACAGAAGTAATTGATCAGAAAGTCCAGCTTGCTAAGTATTTCATCACAACAAGGTGTCTTATATAACTACAGAATATTAAAAGAAAGAACTCGGACAAAACGTGCAACTAAGACAACAAGAAAAATCTTTTGCTTCAATAATGCTGTAATTTACAAAAGAAAATAAATCCAGCAAAGCTCTACTTCAGCTATGGCTCAATTCAACAGAAGAGGGACATTTTTCAGCCATTTTTTTAGAGGCAAGAGGCTCTGTCCATTCATCCGTTGGTAAGTTTGTTCACGTATTGTTTTTCAGGCAAATTTACTTGAAACTTGGGAGAAAGTATCCTTTGATAAGATGTTTCTTATATAAATCTACTCAGAGTCACATGAACTGGCAATTTATGCTATAAATTGATTTTCTAAGCTGTTTTAAATCAGATTTACTTGAAATTTGATAGAGAGGTGTACCTTGATAAGATGCTTCTGACATAAAATTTTCTCTTATACAGGGTCACACGATTTGGTCATAATGTCCTTTTACAGCTCTTGTCCTTTTGAATATTGGATCTTTCATGGTATCAAATACGCTAAATGCTCATTCAATCAGAACTTCTCGAACCTTTTGCATTGACAGCATACATTTTTTTTTTTCAATCTATTCTTTTTTAGATAATCATTTCAGGTACACGCATAGGCTATGGTGATTCACCAATGCAAGTTCTTAACATAATGTTTTCAGATAAATTTCATGACTGATAATTCTTAATACACTACAACAGTGAAAATCTTCACATTACCATCACAGACTATGTATATAATAATTATTGCATATTATAAATATTAAATATTTTGCTTTCTTATTGTCATTAATCACTGATTACTATAATCACACAACAGCTTTGATTACAAGCAATTAATCCTCATAGCTTACAGAGCAATATTCATATAATTATCATGGTCTACTTAATGGAAAATAGAAGGTGCTAGGGACCTGAGCAGTTTGCATCACAGAAAATGGGATTGGTGAGCCAAGTTCAAACTCCGATCAAGGCAGTTTTTTTTTTCAATTTTAGTCACCCTAAACAAGGCCTTCCAGCCACTTTCCTCATCAATAGGTAAGTAAAAAAAGGGAGCTATCTTGGCCATAGAATAAAAACCAGTAGATACCAGTAAAAATAGTTGACATTGAAATGGTGAAAGTTGGTAAGACTGAAAAATGACATTAAAATGAAAGAGTGCCAAAAACTAAAAAAAGCAATGGGAAAGGCATGTATCCCTCTCTTTCCCCCTGTCAATACATCATGGGCCAACAAGGCAGGGTAAGACCCATTACTGCATATGTTAGGCCTGCCCAAAGTGAGTGTCAATATCCAATAACATACCTCAAAGGATAATAAAATCTTTAGGAAAGTAAAAAGGGAAAATCAATAAGAACTCGCCATTAAGATCGATAATTTTACAGTGTCAAAATTTGAAGTCATGTAAAAAAATTCCATCGAGGAATAAATATGGTCAGAATAAATTCTATTAATGACATCACTGGTGTTTTCCCTAAAATAGAGTAAAGAAACATCTAGATTCTCAAGAATCTAGATGTTATTTTCACTGGAAAACTTCTAAAATAGAGTAAAAGAAAACACGTCTAGAAACATATTTTGGGGCATCTAGATGTTATAATAAACCCATCAGAATTAGGTCCCAAAAAAAGGTAAAATGAGCATTTTCCAAAAATGAAAAATTAATTTTTCTTTAGAAACGGTCTACTGGAGTACTCATGCCAATTTTCAAGTCTGTAGACAAAATGGTGTGACCAGGAGTGCTAAAGCACAAAAACACATACACATAAAAAAGACTAGAACCCTTTGTCACCTTTGATGGCAATGGTTGTTCAACAGGAAGATTTTTAAAAAATGGAGGACCAAAATGTTTTCATCTGATTTGTCAGTAAAATAACTGAATGGATGGTAAAATCATTTCCAGAATTTAAAAAAAAAAATATCAGCAATTCACTTTTCAACAAAATGATTTTTTGTTTAGAAAAAAACAAAAAAACACGAGAAAATTTTAAATGAAGACCAAGTTGTCCTTGGCCTTGGTTCATGAACAAATACAGTATTCAACCTCCTCCAAAAATACTCAGGCATACTCAGAACTCGCTTAGAATTTGAGGAGTGTACATTGAAAATGACATGACAAGAGAAAATCTGTCCATGGTCAGAACATATGGAGAAAACTCGTTTAATAAAGTAGACTGTTGCGAACATCACGTTTTTTTTTCCATTTTGGGCCTTCTTTAAAAATATACTTCATTTTCTTTTTTAGATTAGGGCATTTCTAATAATGCGATCTACCCGGAATGTACTACTCCATTAGCTTATAAAATTCCTAACAATTCTAGTGAAATAGACCATTGCTTTGCTAGCAGTATACCTAGAGGTGGAAATCTATGCATTGTAATATCTGAATAATCTCAGGATTTTCCTGGAGCAACCTTGTCTAAATATTTCATTCAGACACTCAAAAACAAATTCAATTCCACCTCATTTTATTTTCTCGCATTTCTTCTTTTCTCAACAACTGAGATCAGCCATTTTCCTCTAGCTAATATCTTTGTTGTGTCCCCTCATCCTTTTGCGTACACCTACCCCACTTCTGTCTTCCTCTGTCTGCTACCTTAGAGTTTTTTGTGATAGGATTCCATTTTCAGGACCTCTCTTCTACTCAAACTTTGCAATGCAAATTTTTTTTAAAGTGCAACAGATGGAAGTGTTAAGACACGTTGCGGATACATGTAGAGATAAATAGATGAATAGATTATAAATGAAAATTGAAAGATTCAAAATTATAAAAAAAGTATAATTAATTATTTAGTCTATTGTGTGGTGAAAAGTATCAAACCTCTTTGACATTAGAATTGATATTTACCATATATTTTATTATATAAGTCGACCTTGAGTACAGTATTTCAAAAAATCGACTAGAATATCAGCCGAATCCTTTATTTTATTGTAACGTTGTCATGTAAGATATCCCCTTCTTACGAATACACTGTTTATGGCACTTGGTCAGCTGTCACCTAAACTTGAATTCGTTTCATATTCAACATATCGATCGTTGTTTTCAGGTTGCAAAAGTGTAAATTCTAATCAGTGATCACAAATCTACCTGAAAAAGGATTTCAAAACGAATCCAATATCTTACACAACACACACAGTACACTACCAACAGAGCATTTTATACAAAACCACAGTAATGAACTGGATTAAAAAAATGGGCATGATTACTTGCTAATATGCATTGTGTCTATTGAGACTGTATTCATAAGGGCAAAAGTATTGGCCATTTTTGACTGACCTGAGTGCAAGTCGAACTGCTGTTTTGAGTCTTTTTTTCAGTAAAAAAAAACATGTTTCATATTCATTGAATACTCTACAATGAAATATTTTACACTGCAAAACTATTCCTAAACATTCCATGAGATTCTCACATAAAGACATGAGGATCAAAAGTGTCAGATTTCTCTCATAACCATCTGAGGAACCACATCACCATCATGCTTAAAGTAAAGAGAACAGGTTTGGTTTGTCACTCAATAGAAAACTGTCACCTGATCATTTGGCAGCATACTCTATTGAGTGTAATCAATTAAAAAATTGGAAAAAGAGGAACAATGAATAAGTTACCTCTCACCTTTTGTTGGGCAGTGATCACTATTAAGTCTGAACCTTCAAGCAGACACAAACTAAGGGATCAATTTAGCATAAACTCACATTTTAAAATGAACCCCCACTAAAGATCCACGGGAGGGGTGAGATAGTTTTTATAGACCAAATAAGGGGTAAATGTTGAATATTTCAGTCTTCTAGCTCCATTTTGTAGCCTGTACATGTGATATATAGCCAGCCAGCAGGACTAGCTTAAAAACCCAAAGAAACCCATATTGACAGTTTTGGTTAATGGTTTCTCACACTCAGTTGACCTCAGATAAAAGATAATTCAAGAATATTTGGCAGGAAAAAATTATGAAATACTTTCAAAACAATTTGATATTCATGTTACCAAAATTGGCTCAATAATTCTCCAGTGGAAGCAACATGGTGTTATAATAAATATGCAGAGAATAGGGACTTCTTGCAAAATGTGCTGCCCCGAGGATGATCAGAAAGGTGGGAAAACAGCATCATATGACTTGGAAGAAATTGGTTGAAGATCTAGAGGTGCTTGGAATGGTTGTCATTCATCAGACAGTTGACAATCATGAATTGTGGTTAAAAAGATCTGGTATGGTTATACTGTAGATGAAAGACCATGTCATCACACAGATGAACATTTATCTAAAGATGAATATCTCGGCAATATACTTTGGTCAGATGAAACCAAACTCAAGTTATTTGGTTTCAAGGTTTCAATTCTACGCGTAATTTTTAGAGAGAGCCAAATGAAGCCAACAAGCTGAATATCACAGTCACATCAGTTGAACATGTCGATGGTCATAGGTAGCCGTTGATACTTTCCAAGGGTGGGGGTATATATCAGGGAGGGCAGATCTAATATAGGAGAGGGGGGAAATGCCCCCTTTGCCCCTTCCCCTCTTCGGTAGATACCTATGGTGGTGGTAATATCATGATATGGGGTTCCTTCGTTTCTAAGGGTACTGGACACATCATTGATGGAGGGAGCTAAATATCGAAAGATTTTGAATGAACATCTTTCTCTCTCCACCAGAGAGCTGAAAATGGAATGTGGTTTGAGTTTTCCTGCATGATAATGACCTGAGTCATACCACTTGGGAGACTGAAAATTGGCTGAAGAGGAAACATTCATTTTCTTGAGTGGACTGGTTAACCTCCAAATCTAAAACCCATTGAAAATTTGTGACGGAAATTGAAGATCCGGATCGGAAAACGTTAACCTTGTAATTCTGGGAATCTGAAGCAGATATCAGAAGAGTGGTCCAAAATGTGTCCTAACATATGTGTGAGTTTAGTGACCAGAAACAAGAAACATCAAGGCTATCAAAAGAGATGAAGGCTCTGCAACTATAAATTAATGTATGTACCTACCTAAAGAAGTTGAGTACTTTTTTGCCATTCAATAACTGATATTACTGAATTTAAGATACTTATTTTAAGGTATCTAATTCATTGTATTGGCATATCCGTGTATTGGTAGTTTGGTATGGTCTAGTAGATTGGGGGCTACCTTATCCACCAAGATATACGGTAATTGTAAAACTTTCTACACGCTTCAGAATAAATTTCAAGTGAACAGAATTGGTAGCATCCAGTGGCCGGGTGTTATGACCAAATCATGTCAGATACATCAGTTCTCATACAATCAGTGAAGTTGAACAACATTGAACCTGGTCAGTTCCTAAATAGGAGACCAACTGAGTATAACAGGTGCTGTAAGCAGCTGGAGATCATCTAGAGAATGTTCATGGCAATCTCATAAATCTATCTAGGAGGAAACTGATCTCTATACTATGCTATGCAAACCAAAAGCCTGATCACCCTGCCGCAAACCCTCTGGCTGTGAGTGACAAGAAAGAATGAACTTACAACACCAATATGAGGTAGAACAATGAAATTCAGACTGAACTTTGGGTCTCGACTTATCTGACAGTCGCCTTATCCTTTTAAGATATACAGTAACTGTAAAACTTTGAAATCTCGGTCTGAACTTTTTAGATGAGGGATTGTCATGATGTATAGTATTTCTTTCTGATTGCTGTCCTTATCTTGGTTCATTTTCTCAACATAACGTTTCAGGTGTTGCACCCTACGGCCGTCTTTGAAATAAGATGAGAACAACAGTCCGAAAAGGAAAGATATATCTTTAGAATCAATTATAAATGAACAGAATCGGAAGCATCCAGTGGCTGGGAATTTCAACAGTCTGGAAAATTCACACATTAATTAAAAAAATAAATAGAAAAAGTAAAATTAAAAGGAAAAAGAAAAAAAAATGACACTGCATGAATTTTTGTTTGTATTGTTCTTGAATGATGACATCAGCAAATTGTGTGAATTAATACAATTGAATAAATGACACATCAGCAATTCTCAAATCCTTCCCATAATGCAATTAGTCACAACTTTTATGAACACATTTAATGACTTAAATACACACACACACAAAGATAAAAAAAATCAGTGTAATTTGATTAAAAGAACTGAAATTAATTAAATTTCATGAATGTTCTCCAATATCGTCATAACAATATTGTCTAAATCTCATCATCATTGTCTAAATCTCATCATTATTCTGAATTATTATTTGCATTGGCATTAACATTTGTGAAATAAAAACTACTTGATAAGAATCAATGTGCGAGTGTTAACATTAAAAACCAAGCTCATTAGCAATGGCAGCTCTAAGTTCGACTGTGCCTTACTGCAAATTTTTTGAAGATTATTGTTTAGATTTTATATTGCACCTTCAGAGCTCTGGTGCCTCCTCCGTCATTAGACAATTCTAAAAACACAGAAGATGAAAGTGATTGCAAAGAGCATAACTATGTACACATCTACCATTAAAACTCAATTGATCTTATGGACAAATTTTCCTACAAGCAAAACCAATCACGATACCCTGCTTTAGCAGTGTGAAGCCAAAACAAGAGTATATTTTCAGTTCACAAATATGGAAATGAAAGTCTGGTTAGTCACTCAGTAGAAACCGTCACATGACAATGCCTTTTGGCAGCATGCAGTGTTGGGGGCAATCAATCAAAAAATTGGAAAAATTGTTCATCAATGAATACATTACTTCTCTCACCTTTTGTTAGGCAGTGATTTCTAAAAAAGTCAGAAAAGCAAGTATCAGTCAGACCAACTTAAAAACTGAAGAAACACAAGCTTACAGTTCTGGTTGATGGTTTTTAATTAGTAAGCACACTGTTATGGTTAGTCTTTCTAGCTATTTCCATTGCATTAAGACCAGACATGGTGCTGATCTCAAAAGCCTCCAAACAGATCTTTCTCATAGAAATCACTGTTCCCTGGGAGGACCGCATTGAGGAGGGGACGAGGGCAAAGTGTGCTGAAGAATGCTGAAGCAACAGATGAAAAATGAGGTGCAAGCCTATTGAGGTGGAACGCAGAGGATTTACAGAGCCAGTCTCTCTGCAACATGCTTGGCATTACAGGAGCCAGTTGGCCAGCAGGCCAGCAAAAGTTACTTCAAGGTGGCTGTGGATCAGGAGAGGAGAGCCGTCAGTGAGGGTAGCATTACCTGGACACAAGCCCGAGCTTGATCAAGCCTGGCAGGGTTGCGTGGGTGAGGGTGTTTAATCATTAACAGACCTGAAACACCCAATGACCTCAGAAAATATTACTGATGAAGTGTCCAGTTGCATCACAAGTATGTGAAAAATCTAAATCTGGGTACCCTATGAGTCTGGCCTTATAACAAAGTTGCCTTTTCCCAAGAGATACCTATATTGATAGAGATCACAATGAACGTAACATTCACATTACAGTACTTAGCATGCAAGTCTCACATGCCAGTGGTAGTTCATTTCTGATACCTTTTAGGCTTTTTGCCAAAATTGGTTGACTCCAAGAAATATCTATTGAAATTTGAGCATTGCAACAGTTTTTTTTTTGGCAGGTGGGGTGGGGACACAAATCATCATTAAATCATAGTAACTTTACACCACTGAATTTTCTAGATTCTAGTTCACCAATGAAGTCTACTTTGCCTCATTCACAGTGTCTATATGAGACGGGGGAATATTTTTTAACCATTCTGATATTGGCTAGATAACTAAATACGAGGGGTATCCAGAAACTCCAAGTATTAAATATGGTCCTTATTCTCCTTGAAAATAACCCTATAATGACATATCCCAGCATCCCTTCCCTTTCTTTCAAAACAGTCTGCAAAGTCTTCTTCCAGGATTACCATCAGCTGCCTCATTTCATTACTTACTTTTGTCTACAGTCTGAAATCTCTTTTGGGGAAAATTAGATGATGCAGAGAGCCCTGAATGGTAAAACGGCTGACAGACCAGGGAGATGTGATGTTTTTAGCAAAAACCCCAGTATGCGATGGGAAGAATGCCATTCACGGACATCATGAATGCAACAGTCACACAGCATACAATCTCACATAATGGTATCTCACTGAGTAACCCCACGGGAGAATGTTAATGCATATATAGTAATATCACCTTTGTCAAGTTACATCAACGCCGCACAACCAGTTCTCAAATTATTCGAAATTGCTGAATACTTTCAAAAAGAAATCAACTACAGAAATACAAATATATCTGTGAATTTTTTTGTTCATGTAAATAAGACAACTAAAATGGTGGCCTGTACTGTGGGTAAAATAATTGTGTCTCTCCTATCAGTGTAAAAAGTCAGTGTTCAAGAGCATGTAAAAAGCCAGGAGTTTGAATGCTGATTTTCAAGAAGTCCCGAAGTATGAAAGAATGGTGTAACACGTTTTTTCTTTCCATTCCTTAGACACACTATGTCAGATCAAGCTGAGCATAAAAATCAAACAGTAAATTATCAACTATTAAAGGATGTCTGGCACAAGGCTATTGTTTTGCAAGTATCCAGTGAATAAGAGAATATCACAATCAGTTTAACCAGTGATTCTTAAACATTAAGCAGTAGCACATGAATTTTTCCAAATACAAGTATTCTGAGCCTTGAAGATATCCAGTGCTTCTGCAAATCTGGTGGTTTTATCAAGAGATTTTGCGAAATCTCAACCTTTTTAACAACAGATGAAACGAAAAAAAGGGAAATGAGTATGCCGATAAAAAAGTTTTGTTGATCCAGTATTGAAATGTTTTTGTCTAATTCAGAACTTTCCAAACCATGTATTACAAAAATCTTCAAGTTGTTGCAAAATTAAGTATAATTATATACATTTTTCAAAAAATACTTTTGCCGAGTCATTTGAATTACTGGGATGATTTATATATTTGTCTTGAATAGGAAGACGACAAATGTGTCCTCAAAAATCTCATTTGTTAAAGATCTGTTGTCAATACAAAAAGTTAGAAGGGCCTTGGTTTAATTCATTTCATTTTTCAGCTGATGTGTCACATAAGTCAAATATATTTCTTTCTGTGCCATCATACAATATAGTTTGGGAAACTACTGGTCTAGACAGACCAGTGTGATACTGACTATGTGATGGGGGAGGGGAATTGGTCAGCGGGGCAGGGGAGATGAAAGATGTCTGAAAGAATTCAGAAACTAGAAGAATTGGAATTGGTCTTTGTTTATAGAATAAAGAAGGTGAATTGAAATAAAGAATTTACCCATACCTGCTCTTCCCTGAACTGATCACACCTTTTTTGGTGTGTCTATGCGGGTGAGACAAACAGAAAGATCGAGTGAGAGAGAGGAGGACAGAATGGCCATGAGGTATCTACTAATGAGTCATTATAAGAGACTTGATGAATGCTTCAGACAAAATAACACCATCAATGAAGAAGATAACAAACAAAGACTTCTTATCTGAGTGGACATCAATTTATTTTTGAATCTTCAGACTCACCGACAAAATAACTAATACATATGTATGTGTGAGTTTAGGTGTGTGAGCATGAAAATAAGCACACATTATACACTATATATATATATATATATATATATATATATATATATATATATATATATATATATATATCCTCGAAACAGTTACATGGTAAACAACTGATGATCCCAACAAGAAAAATTCTCACAGAATACCATAATACATAATTCTGTGTAAAACATGAAAACCATTAAAAAAATTACATAAATTACATTAACAGATATTGGAAAATAATTGACTGAAATTACACAAATGTTTGGAAAAAAGTTTTTTTCAATTTATTTAGTGTTTAAAGCAGTAAAGCTTTCTTGACTAGACACATATACGTATATAAGTATATAAAGAGGTGTATGCACATTTCTTGACATACATATGCACACTCTTCCTCAACAAATGAGATCTGTTTAGAAAGTATCCAACCATTTAATATCAATACCAAGCGTTAAGGCACCTTCATCATCATCAGTCTTTCATCATCTGTCGTTGGACATAGACCTTCCCCAAGATTCGCCACACCTCTCTATCATGGGCATTGGAGCCAATACTCTCTGAATTTGTCAAGTTTGTCTCTCCATTTTGTATTCTGCCGGCCTCGGTTGCACATGTGATCTCTGGGGATCCATGCTGAGAGAAGTCTTTTTCAAAGTATTCCCCTTCAGATCTCATACACTTATCCCAGCATCCCTTCCACTCTTCAAAATAGTCTGCAAAGTCCTCTTTCAAGATCACCCTCAGGAGCCTCGCCATATTCTCCTTAATCGATGGTCTAAAATCTCTTTGGGAAAAGCCAAAAGTCAAAAGAGTCAAATCTGGATGATGTAATATTTTGCCAAAAAATCCATCGTGAGAATAGTCAGGCCCGGTCACTGTGAATGCAGCAGACACTCGATTCACAAGCTCACTTGATGACATCTCACTGCCCATCAGATAACCTCACCGTAATGCCTGTTCACACATGCACAGTAAAGTCCCCCCTGATTAGATGCAAAATTACATCAAAGCTGGGCAAGCAGTTCTTGAGTTATTCAAAGTAGCTGGGTACTTTTCTTATAGACCTTATGTATACAGGTTTCCCTTGATTAACATGATTAATCAAATTTCAGATGTTACTTTGTGTATCAAAACTACTTCAATCAAAGGTAAAAATGACTATTGATCTATGGTTGATGATTGATTATTAGTGACTCAAAATATTCAAGTATATTAAGTATATAATATGATACACCTGTAAAGAAAATAAACAACATGCGAAATGAATGCTTATTAAACACATTCAAGTAACTTTAACAACATTTATTTTAAGAGATAAAATTGATGTTTTGCTGATAAAAGTAAACAGAGTTTGAAATAGCCCAATTTTTCTTTAAATTAATAAATATTTTATTTCTTTAGACAATAATTAGGGATTTTTTTTTCTTAGCAAAGTCAAGAAAATCTTTTTCGATTTTAATTACATTTTTAAAATAGGGTGTTGATTTCCTGCCAAATATTTCTAATCCTTTGTAAAATTTTATAAGGTTTGTTTTGAATTATCATTCTATTTGTCCAAAGTCATCTAAGATGTAAAATACAATTGTTTTTGAAAAACTACATTTTTTAAAAATTTTTTCTTGAGTTTGAAAGGTCAGTAGATGAAGAAAGACAATAATGTCAGTCAGCAAAAAAAGACCAAAATATAAAAATAAATTTAAATCAACATATACATATAATTAGTTAGTCATTCTTTTTGAGCAATATGAAACATAGTTTAAAAACAATAAATATGCAGATTTATAAGTATAAAGCCAAAAGGTCCGTAGACAAAGCGTCTGTCGGCAAAACATACAGACAGAGTTTCATCCACTTTGAAAATTTGGTGATAATCATAATTATTTTCTTCAATTATTTTCTGTGGTTCACCAGGAAATATGGATGCAGCATCTTCATTGGCACTCACTACTTCTCATCATTTCAACATTTTTCATTCCCGCTCTCTGTATACATACACGTCTTTTTGTTTAAGCATATAAAGTAGACATTAACTCTACACTCATTAAATATCATGAGAAGCCACTTACTTAGACAAGTCTAAAAATTAGAACATAGATGCGCAAATTCTCTTTCATGCACCCAAAAGGAGCTAGATGTAGCTAAAAAAGCAAATTTTTTTTTTTTTGGTTCATCAGTCATTTAATGACCACAATAGGTACTAGAAATATTCACACATCAAATAAAAACCAGAGATGAATCAAAAACGTTCTAGAAACACTTGACTGCTGACAAATCATTAGAAAAAGAATCAAAGATTTGATGCGAACGCATTGGAGAACAGTTGTTGGAACACTACAGCACATACACCAACAGACAACTGAATTAAAATATGTCATTCTATCTGAACATATTTATGGTGCGTAATCAACACTCTAAGTAGGTTTTTGGAAATGTGCCCATTCAGAACGACAACAAAAATGCATGTATGTTATGGAAGCTTATCTAATTTAGTCAGCAGTGAATAATTAGATGATATGTTTAGTCGTCTTTTCTTCTAGATATGTATATCTGTTCAGGTACATTCATTCATTCACTCCTTGTCACTCGCAGCCAGGCCAGTCAGAGGGTTTGGGCAAGGAGAACAGAACTTTTGGCTTGCATTATTGAGCAGATTGGTCACCTCCTAGGAGGATTAACAGGATCGCCATGGGATGCTCTCTACATGATCCCTGGCTGCTTACAGCATTTGGTATACCCATTTGGTCACCCAGCTAGGTACTGACCATACTAAACATTGCTTAAATCCATCGATCATACAAGTGTATTCACAATTTGGCCGTAACCGTTTAGGTAAGATGCACAAAGACTTCAAAGACAGAAGAGGAAAGAAAAAAAAAGTTTGTTCATAGCTCCGTGATGACATACTGTCATGGTTCAATAGTTTATTTATACCAGTCTCTTCATCTTTCCTGCTTTTATAACAGAATTTCAGTTTATGCATTCTCCAGTCATCATTAGGTGTCAGTCTTATCCATTAAACCAGAGCTTCCAAATCAGGAAGGAAATTCCCCTGTGGGGTTAGTGGGGTTGTAGTTCCAGAGGGCATATTGGGACCATAGATTGGCATATTCGGATTGTTGCCACATTGAGCTTTTGCCATTGCTTTTTCCTTATTAAAAAGAATACAAGTAAATGTATATGTGTTGATATAGAAAAGGAGAAGGTTTTCAATATGTATTTGGGAGCAATGCACCTTTTGAGTCAGACAATTTTGGAAGGGGGTAATGATATTCTGAAATATACTGAAAAGCATGCACGGGGGAAAAAGGTTGAGAACTACTACAATAACCCTTACGGAATATCTTATTCTATTCACTTGAGCATGTTGTTACTAGCCATTGTTTTCATCAGAACTTTCGTCCTGACTCAACAAAATGGACAAATGAATTTTTCTTTAGAGTTGTGAGTTTAATCCGGAGAATAGGCAGTTCATAAGCCAACCTAGAGCATGATATTTACTAAAAGAGTCACCTACATTGAAGATTAATCAAAATCATTTACTTGTCTGGGAAATTTTCAAGTTTTCAGAATTATGAAGACAAGTGGAGAAATACAAAGACAATAGACAACTGAAATAATGTGAAGGGTAGGACAACTTGATTTGAGAGATCAATAAAAAATCTTTTTCCGCACCATTTGCTTAAAACTAGGGTGTGGTATGGAGGTGTTTAGCGGCATAGTGTTCACCAGCACAGAAAATGGAATTGGTCGACCGAGTGAGTTTCAGTCGTGGCTGTTTATATTCACTTTACTCATGCCCTTAGGAAGGATATGAAACTATCTCACCTTAGCTATGAGTAAATAACGGGGCATTTAGCCCTGTAAGGTAATCAATCTTAGAGAAGGTTACTCTGACATAAAAAAGACCTTACAACTTGGCAGTCACTATTGCAGGTACCAAGCCTATGTAAAATATGAGATTTGGACACAGGGCTAGCAAATACATCCCATAAAACCAACTTGCTACCGTAACCATAGCAGAGTGGTTGTGGCCCTGAGCTCCATAAGGGGTCTTCAGGAATTAACAAGGTGTGGTACAAGTTCCAAATAATTATTTTACCACATTTACAACAGCCTGAAATTTCACACCAGAAAAATGTACTTCGAATGAATTGTCAACATAACCTGAAATTGAGCAAACAAATTGATAGTTTCAACAGCTGTAGACCTGATATGATGTTAATCAAAGGAGACAAGTTAGTCGCTTCCTGCCATTTTGAGAATGATGTATATAAACAAATGATTATTAATAAAATGAACCTCATTTTCTTGCCTGTTGTACAAATATTGTTTACTGATACGTGTACAGGTACCCCAACCACCCCTTTTCAAGAGTTTGCTTTACGTTACTTGTTCACTAGCGTGAAAGAAAGTGAAAAGTGAATATAACATTCAACGTTTGTTTTTGCAGTGAGCTGTTTAAAAGTTAGCATGTACCCTCTTCCTACACACCGGTCTCCTGTACCTGCCAACCCCGCCTCCTGTAACTCAGCTTAACATACCATCTCACCGTTTTTTGGATAGATGGGAACAATCAAAATTTTTTCCCATATAAATTAATGTCAAGTGCTCCTTCGCTTTATGCCATTTTGGTTTGTGAAAGTTATTATAGGACGATTCAAATTCCAAGTAGGGAGGAGGAGAGGGGCAAAAATGTATTTCAGATTTTCCCTCTACAATTACTCATGTCCTAAATAGACAATGAAAATGGTTAATCTACAATTGGCAAAAAAAATGAGAATTTGGTTAATTTCAGAAATAACAAGGATTTGATTCTACATTTTACATCAACATTTTTGTTCATTAAATGATTATTGATTACCTGCATTTTTCACAATTGCATCCAGCATAAGACTAACCCAGAGCATATATACAAGTAATATATAAGAAGTTTATATGTAATATGTATGTATGCATATATATATATATATATATATATATATATATATATATATATATATATATATAATATGAACTGTAAAGAGTGAGACAGACTCGGAAGTAAAGTGTTCAGAGGTAAGGTTTATTAATCCTTAGATGTTTATGATCCAGACATGTTTCAAGATTTTTCCCATCTTCAGTGGCGTGGGCTGTACGAGTATGTGTTTTTAGGGTTTAAAGTTCCCATGTGGAACCAGAGTCCACTATCAGGAGCTATGCCTTGTGGGTAAAATATTTTATAAAGGCTGCTAGAGGTATCCTGCTGTGTGAGAAAGTCCAGCTATATATATATATATATATTACGCATTGAGAACTTTTTATTCAATAATACTGTCAGATGAGCTCTAATCTACACACATGAATATACGTTATATGAATGGTCTCCGTTCTGTTACCATAGACAATGGAACATTCAATACCACCACCCCCGAGCATATGCTAGGGCAAGTGCATACCAATCCAGGGATGCCCAATCGTCAGAATCCCCCCCCTACGTCGCTCGGATTTGCTGTTTTGGACAAGAGAAAAGCAGAGGGCAATACGTCTGGCATCTGCTTGGCAGCAGAAGCTCCTGGGAGGATGTCAAATTGAGGGTCAAACTGCCTCAAGGGGCTACACTCCCAGGTTTGGAATCAGAGATGCCTTCCCAAGGCTAGAGAGCCAAATCTGCCCTGTTATTTTACTTATCTGTGAGGAGAAGAGATGGATTCATATCTTTCCCAAGGGCATTAATGCAATTTGAACATAACCAGTCCTGACCGGAGTTTGAACTCAAGTTAATGATTCCATCGTCCATGCTGTTGCAGACTACTTCAATTGCACCTCAATATATTTTTATATACACATCACATAGTTTTATATATATATATATATATATATATATATGTACATATATAGACACACACACAAATATTCATATAGAGATTCATGTATCTATATGTGCATATATAAATTATATACGTATCTAGATATGCACACTCCACCACCCAATGAAATTCCACTGAAATCAAGTCTTTCTCAGATAGACTGGTCAAAACAAAATCAGTTTTTTGTATATCCTGTTTATTTCCAAACTTTGTTTCCTCTGCAAATGTTGTGTGTATGTGTGTGTGTGTGTGTGTGTGCGTAAGGCTCTTTAAAGACAAGTTCAGTCAGTATGAATGACCTTTATCCAATATTCTGCTTTGATAGGTAAACGGAAATCAGGGGGCGTTTTGTTAAGGGTTTTTTTGACATATATCAAAGAGAAAATATTTTGCCTGAGTTGATAGAAATTTCTGGGTTGATTAAGTGCATGGGTAAGACGTAAATAAAAATAATTCTACACAGGGAAACAAAAATAAATATACAATCATCCCACACACACACACACAGGTGCATTGATAAGTCCATAGCCAGATGATAAAAAAGTAATTACTTTACTCATTTTTCAACATAATTTCCTTCCTTGTCAATACACCTAATTTATGAATAAATATCAATCATATTAGTCAAATCCTATACAGTGAAAATTTCAGATTAAAATTCAACTAATAACTACAGCAGGCTACAGACTTATTAATGCACCTTCCTAAACAAAAACACACACACATATATATATATACATATCACATTCTGTCAAACACAAATTTCCTATATATATTTATATGTATAAATAAGAAAATACAAACACCTATATATACACATTCCCATAATATACATCTATGTAAATCAAATATGCACACACACACACACACAATGTGCTCTCTCTCTCTCTTTATATATATATATATATATATATATATATATATATATATATATATATATATATACATATATTATAGATAGATATAAATCTTGAGTAATACTATATCATTTGTAATAATATTCCTGTTATGTCTGGTATACAAATTTTCAAAAGCATGTCTATTATCATATTACATAAATCCTGTACACACAGCGATAGACGCATATCTGTTGGTAGGTATGTAGGTAGGCAGACAGTTTTTGAAGTAGGCATGTTACATCAGGGAAGAAGACATTGAGAATGTTCCAAGACCATCCCAGACGCATGAATAGAATGCTGAATGCACAACAAATGACTTTCTATTTTTGTTTCAAACAGCATTATGCTTTCAGGTTTTCTAGGCTTTTTTTTTTTTTCATTTTTAAAGCCCACACACTGCACCCCTCCTTCCTGGGCCACCACTCTCAGGTGTAACCTCCCCTCTTTGTTCTGCCAGTGTTTTTAATAAAAGATGCCACTGCACCGCCACCACCACCACCACGGCCCAACTTTCATCAACACCCCACCCCCCATTGCTATGTTGCCCCACCCCTCCGCAGCAGCCTGGCCCGAGAGGAATGCCGAGCACATGCTGAGAGATCTGGTCTAAAAATTGCCTCCTTGCCTCTTCTCGATAGCCTCCTCCTCCTCAGCCTCCTCCTCAGCTGCTGAGCTAAGCAGAGGACGCTTGACATAGTTGCATTTGGAACATCAATGAGAAATTTGGTTGTGAATGGGAGAGTGGGAAGAGGATAAATTGGCAAAGTTAAGCAAGCCTGTGCCTAATCGATAATGGTTGGGTGACTGTTTGAAAAATGGGGCAATTCTTGAGAGAAAAAAAAGAAAAGAAAGCAACCTTGACTAACACAAAGATTAAAAAAGTAATTCTGAAGAATTCACTTGCAGGTACTGTGAATGGGAGAGTGGGAAGATTGGTGAAGTTAAGCTAGCCTGTGCCTGATCATTAATGGTTGGGTGACTATTTGGAAAAAAGGGGAAATTCCTATAAAAAAGAAAAAGAAGAAAAAAAGTGACCTTGCCTAACACCTAAGATTAGGCTTGTGGGTATAATGAATAGAGAGAAGGCAAATGCCAGATTGGTAAAGTTAAGTAAGCCTGTGCCTGATAAATAATGGTTGGGTGACTGAGTTGGGAATTCCTCTAATTAAAAAAAGTTTTCATTAATTAAAGAGTAACTCTGAAAAATATGCTTACAGGTGGTCACTCATATAAATAGAAAGATTGTGTCCGTCAGATTTATAGTATCATAGCAGCCATCAGCCCCTCTCCTACACTCTTATTAAACCATCTAACTTTCTTTTCCTTCCTCTGTCTTCCTATTGTATCAGTAGCAGTAGCAGCCATCAATTGAGCCTGTTGTTGCACACATGATAACCGTCAATGAAGCGACAGGTCATGGACTAATATTTGCTTTAAGTGAGCTTTAAACATTTCAAGGTTTATTTTCTTTTAGGGGAAACCATTTCCAGAAAGGAGGACACTCTAGACTAGTAGTTCCCAACCTGGGTCCACAGAGGTATTATTGAAGTTCAAGAACTTATGAAGTGACCAACCTTTCAAGGTAATTCATATAAGTTTCTTAGTCAAAACCCCAAAAAGGGGACAAATTAATGTCTGGCTTGAGGTGGTACTGGACAGAGGATAGTGCTCAAAAGTCAGACATCTGACCACACTATCCTCATTATAGATATGAAATGAGACGGATCAGTGTTTCTATAACTATTTCAGTATCATTCACCCTTAACTCTTTATTACAAAATCTCAATTATTTGCAACCATATTTCCTTATGTTTTTGATCATTTTCATCCTATTTGCTGATGTGTATAACTTTACGCAGAACTCTTTATGTATTTGCGAGCAAAAAGCATAAATTAACTCATTTCTTACACATTTTGTTATTCTTTTTATTCATATTTTTCGAACAGCATAAAAGTATATAAAGAAGACTAGGAGTTATAAAAAAATAAACACAGAAAAATAATTAGAATTTTTCTATTTTACATAAAGTTAGCAAATGAATTTTCAGAAAAAATATCTTCTTATTGGATATGTTAACCACAAAGAGTATTTTTCTAAGTATAGAAAATTATAAATATCTGAGTAAATTAATTCATTCACCCTTCATGTTTCATACACCCCCAAAATAGTTTCATACAGCCTTGGGTGAATCATTCACCAGTTTGAGAAACACTGAGATAGATGACGAATAGTGTTACATAGATTGTCCATCTAACAATTTTAAATCATTAATGAAAAATGTAATTTTGAGAAACAAAAGAAATCAATAACTTCATTTTTAATCAATAATTTGTGATTTTAAAGAAAACTATTTTTGTTGCACTCTCTTTTCTAAGAAGATAGATATGTTCGTCATGTGATGAGCATAACACAAGACAGCTCTTCATCAACTTCTAGTTTAAAAATTTATCATCATTAGCCTTTTAACATCTGTCATTGGACAGAGACCTTCTCCAAGATGTTGCCAGATCTTTTTATAACGGGCATTGCAAGGTGAATATCTCCTGAACCTATCATACCATCTTAATTTCTGTTGGCCACATTTTCGCATATGATCTCTGGGCACCCATATCGTGAGTTGTGATGTCCAGCGGTTGTCTAACATTCTTGCAACATGGCCCAACTTGAAGTAAAATTTGACAATAGACAGGAAATTAGCAACCAAAGTAAAGGGCTGAGTAATAACTAAAAAGCACTCAGAGAGCACATACCACCACCAAAGCCATTGTCACTAAAAACTGAATGATAAGAAGTCCATATATAACTAGAGTGCAGGGGAGGTAACTGTAAAAGAATTATGGATCCGTCTAAGAATTTATTCATTCCTTCCTTAGTGCATAACCCACTCTTCCACAAAATGTTATTGAAATTCAGAGAAATTTTGGTGATATTGTGTGAACAAACAAGAATGAATACTTGAATGTATGAAAGAAATGAAAAAAATATCTCAATAAAAAAATTGTGGATTCACACCAAAATTGAACCAATTCTTCTTTACTCCATGAGCTACCCTTCCAGGAAACTTCATTGAAATTCATTGTGAACTCAGGAAGATATTGGGTGGACATAAAGCTAGGATACAGGAGAGCTAAATGCTTTTTAAAATCCTTAATCCGTCCCAATTCCTCTTTCCACCGAAAATTCCTGGATCCGCCCAGATTTAATCACTTCTCCCTAACCTATTACCCATCCTACCACTAAATGTCATTGAAATTCATTGAAAACTTTTGAAGATATTGTGTAGACATACAGACAGACTTTAGTGACTCTTCCAACTTCATTGGCATAGGTAAAATATCACCCCAGGTGCCATTTATTACCAAGAAAAGACATTTCACTCTTCGTGTAAAAGAAATGAGACAGTTTTATGGACAGACAAACTTTTTTTATTGATTTACAGACAAGGTGAAATTTAAAATAGAGGTGTGTTTTGGGGTTGTTTTTTTTTTGTTTTTTTTTTTAATGGACTGTCTGGAAAATTTTACAGACGATTGGTTAACGTGACTGAAAAACTAAGTTTGCCATAAGCTGTGACAGCCAAAGAAAATATATATTGATTGAATGTTTTTACTTTGTTTTTTGTCTTTTAATGGGCTAACAACAAAACTTGCAATGATAAATATCAAGTGGCTGAGGTAGTCACAGATTTCCCAATGGTACCATTGCTCAATGTTTCCAGCCCACATAATTAAGTGTTGGTTACAAAAGTGACTCATCACTTCCTTCTTTTATTGTCTTTTAGAAACCTTCAACCAAAACTGTCATTACAGGTTTCTTCAGTTTTTAAATGATTCTCTCTATCTGGCAGCTTATCTCTGTATGTATATATGTGTTGTGCGTATGGGCTGTACCAGTAAAGCTAGTGAACTGAAAATTTACTCCTTATTATGTCTAAGAAAAAAAAAATTCTTTCAAAAATTCAGCACCAAATAAAATTTTTAAAAGGGGGTTTAATTTACAGTGAAGGTTCATGCTAAATTGGTACCTTAATTTGTGTCTGATAGCGTTTACACTCATTTTTGAAAATTCAAACTTTTCAGTGATCACTGCCCAACAAAACGTGAGGCAAGTGAATTATTCAATTTTTCTAATTTTTTCATTGATAACCCCCAACAAGCTGCCAAAAGATGTTGGTCACAAGATGGTTTTCATTGATTAACTAACTAGACCTATTCTTTTTATCATTAGACTTTCACGCAGGGAAGGATACCCAAAAAGATGAGTTTGGTATGTTGGGATGGACAATATATACAGCATTTGCCAAAAAAGAGAAGGAGAAGAAAACAGAATTCTTTGGAAGTGAAGAATAGTTCATTTGGGGAGAGTTGGTGAATTCCTGAAATGATATCGAAAACCAAAAGTCAATGTCGGAGGTGAAATAATTTGTGTGAAGTCCAACATGGAAAAACAAGACAAGGAACGTCAGCACAATTTTCAATTGAAAGCAAATAAGTTCAAACAATTTTAAATGACATCACTCTCACTAAGATTTTAAGTTTTAGACTAAACAAACTTTTATTGGGACTGACTGACAATGTCTGAATTTCTCAAGAAATGCCATCATTATACAACTGATTTACTCAGACTATTGTCCTCAAATTGCTTGTTATAGTTGCTACATTTCAGCCAGTATATCTTCCAACCGTCTTCAGGTGTCTTTTGTAGTTGGTAACCTGGTAATTTTGAATTGAACCCTTTATTCAACATAAGGAGATTGATTGTTTTCATTCCACTATCCATACCAGAGGATATCTCATATCGATTCTTCCTAATTAATTAGTCTTGACAACTGATTGAGAACAATCTATCCCCATGAATTGAATAAAGGATTTGGTTCAGAAATTCCCAGAAGGTCACAAACTATGACAGACACTCGAAGAAGGCTTGGAGGGTACAACAGCCAAAATGTTATAACTAAAATGAGGACACTAGTCCGAGTAAATCAGTGTATAATGACTGACACTAGTTTTGATTAAACTTAAGCAATGAATTGCCTGGTTATAACTGGCTAAGTGATCATTTGAAAAAAAAACAAAAAAACAAAGCAGAAAAAAGACTTCAACAAATTAAAATGATCAATGTACGAAAAAATAAGACCAACATAAATTTGATTTGATCCAAAGGGTAACTTTATGCACCTACTAAATAATAAACATGAATCTGTTATGGGCTTCCATATTCAGGGATAAACTCCCATTACATCATATTTATTTAGTCCAGAAGTACTTGACCTTTTTAAGCCCCCCCCCCCAGCCCCTTAGTGATGGAACCTTGCCTCCATGTAGGCCCCTCACATTTCCAACCCAAAGATTAGTTTGAAATGAGTACTGCAAATCACTGGAAAAATTTTCTTAATAGATTGTGTCCATCACAGTATTATGCAAAAATCTCTTGAGAAAATACCCCAAACAATTAGAGAAATTCTCACTTTTTTCCTGCAGACTCGTGCCTTCTTTTGAAATAGCTCACACCCTGCTAGAGGGAGGATGCATTGATTTAGACATTCATATGTAAAGATTTCATTGCTTCGAAACAAAACTCTAGTAATCTTTTTAGTTTCCCTCTATATTCCCACAGATCCCCCACTTTAGCAAAAGTTCACTTTTTCTCCACTTTTAGAAAGGACCACATGCCGTCATAGCCACTATTACATAAGTGGATGTATCTATATTTGTAATTTATAGTTTGGTCATATACCTAGATTTTATTGTAGGGACTGCTTTTTAAATGGGATATTTTTGAGAGTTGAATATTGGTTTTAGTGTACAAGGTCCATCCAAAAAATATCCAGCCATTTAGAATATCTCGAAAACTGGCTGCACAGCCTTGATGTAACCAGGCAAGCAGAGGGAACCTTATTGTGGATACATGAGTACACACTTTCCCTTGGCGTAACTGAGTGAGTAGTGAGACATCATTGAGTGATCACAAAGCAGAATTAAGACAAATTGAAATGACCAATGAATGCCAAAATGAGACCATCATAAACTTGCTTCGATACAAAGTGTAACTTTATGCACTTGCTGAATACCAAACTCATTAAATCTGTTATGGACTCCCATACATAGTAATTAACTCCAATTACATCATATTTATTTAGTTGACACTCTCCCATGGGGTAACTCAGACAACAGTGAGACACCATTGAGTTGGTTTGGGTACTGTGCAACTGTCATATTCACAATGATTGGAAGAGTCATTTTTTTACATCTCGTGCAGGGATGTTGGCAAAACATTGCATCAACTATTGGATAATGCGGGTGTGCAATGCATTGGTTCATGGTGGTCAGCAATGACGGGTCCTTATGGAATGAACGTTTTTGCAGACCACAAAACTCAAGTGGTGTTCGTCACCGGAGGACAATCTGCATTGTTTCAAACACATATCAACATCAGTTTTCCTCGCCTTGTGCCTTGCATCTACTGTGTTGCATTTTCTGACATCATTCATAAAGCCACGGAATTCCGAGGTTGAGAATAGGAGAAATAAACAAGACGCTAAATTGTAACTACAGCATTTTCATCTTTTGGTCTCAGCTACTTTTTGCAAGCAAATCACTGGTCCCACCTTTTATCTGCCGCTTCATTTCCCTTAGTAACTCATTATACAACATGCCCAGATTTATCAATCCATACTACAATCCAGATTCGGCTCCTGAAAACTTCACTTTTCTCCAAAAAGATTTCAGACTGTGGATAAAACTAAGAGGGATGTAATAAAGCAGCTGATGGTAGTCCCTGAAGAGAACTTAGCAGGCTGTTTTGAAAAGTGGAAAGGAGGCTGGGATAAGTGTGTGAGGTCCCAAGGAGAATATTTAAGAGGACTAAAGAGCCATTGCCCTAAGTAGGCTATTTGTCTTCATAATAGTGAATGACTCGACACATCCAACATAAACCTTGTATAGTAGCAACTTAGCAAATAGAGCTGGACATGGAACTAGCAACTCAATCTGATAAAACCTACAAGCTGTGAAACAGTAGCAAAAATGGCCCTATGCTCCACGAGGAGTCCACTGGAATAATGAAAGAGAAACGAAATATGACAGTGAAATGGTCAGGAAGAATGGCTTTGATAGAATGCCCACCCAAAATTGCAACCATTCGTTATGAGCTACAGGGATTGTGTCCCTTTTTGTCACTGTCAGATTATAGAGACTAGTCTTATGGCCTATTGCTTTGCTGAAGGTTATCACGAGTGTACTACAACAGACTTGGCTGATAGTTGCTCTTTATATCATAAGTGACAAACACAGGTCTTCTTATGCATATGTATATGCTAATTTCGTGCATGTTTGGCCTACAGATAGATTTTGACATTTCTACATTAAATAATTTTACTCATAAAAAAAAAAACAAAAAAAAAAACCCAACCACCCCAAGTTGGAAAAAAGAAAATCTTGCCTAAGGCCGGTTGATCCTTTTTACCTGCTTCTAAAATACTTGACAGGATTTCCATAAGGAGGATATTCGTTGTTGATGATGAATGGACTGTGTGATGAGTCATGGAGGATTAAATGGTCAACATCCTTACGGTCGGGACACTCCTTTACTCCCAACAACCTTAGCTAATGGAAACAGATAATGATGATGGGGGGGGGTCTTGGTGTTGATGATGATCATCATCATGGTGGTGATAGGAAAGAGACACACCCATCTCTGGTTGACACAATCAATTGGTTAAAGTTAATAGATATGGGGAAGGGGAAACAGTTGAGTGGTGAGTAATTAGAAAAAGACAAAAAAAGGTGGAAAAATAGGAAAGAGAAAATAGGAGCAAAAGAAGATGAGAAAAAGGGGAAGAAAGTGAAAGAAAAGGAAAAGAATTTAAAAAAAGAGAGGTGAAAGAAAAAAGATTAATGAAGATAGAGGGAGTGAGAGATTGAACAGAAAGGAAAGAGAAAACAAAAGCTTAAAGAAAGTGTGAGAAAAAAGAGAGACTAGAAATGGAAAAAGAGAAAGAGAGTTAAAGGATGGTAGGAAAAAACGTTAGAGAGAAAGAAAGAATGAGAGAAAAGAAAAAAACTAGTTAGAAAGATCTAAAAAGAGAAACGAAAAGTAACAAAGAACAAAAAGAAAGAAAGCAGAAAACGAGGAAAATAAAAGAGAACATAGGAAAGAAATGGGAGCAACTAGGAGTTCTGGTAAGAGCCAAAACCATCCAGACAACAGCACTACTGAAATCAGTAAAAATATTGAGGAGAGTCCCATAGCATTGCTGACACTTGATCTCTAATGAAAGCCACCAGTTACATCTGGTGGGATTGAATGATGATATAATAATGAAAATAGCAACAACTCACAAGATTATGTCCAGAATGAATAAATAATAATTTCTTTTTTTTTTTTTTGAGATATTGAGAAATTAAATATATCGAAAAAGCTAAGTTTTTTAAAATGTGAAAAAATTACATCAGTGGAAAATTTCTTTTTTCCTTGCATTTAAGAAAACCTCATTTTATTTCTAACTTGATTTTTTTGGTTAAAGACTCTTTGTCTTCAATATTCCCCATCATGAAAAAATTTGAAGAACGCCAATCGTTTAAATGCTATAAAATTTTTTGATGCACTGCCACAATATAAAAAGATGACTGACTACTTGTGCACCAACGGAAAACCTCGATTTTTTTTGTTTTAACTGCGACGAAAGTCGCCAGTTCCCTGAATGCCAAATGGATTTTTGTTCAGACTTTATTATCATTATTAATTAATTTATTTTTTGATCGGTTCATAACGTCCATGAGAGAGGGAGGGTGAAGAGAGTGGTCGAAGAAAGAGAGGCATCTTCTATTTTTTCACGTCACACTACGCCATATACATTTTTTTTTAATCATAACTTTATCCTTTCCCAATGAATTATATTACATTTCGGACGATATTCGTCCTTTCATTTTTGTTTGGGACGTTTTAACGGGGATTATCTTGAAAAATCAATAGGTAACAAATAGTTTTATTAATTACAGAAACAAATTAAACATTGACAAATGCTATCAAAAGGTGAATATACAAACGTTGCAGATTTTAAACTGACTATGTCCTTTTTTTCCTTTTCTAACTCATTAATCAAAATGCATTTGTCCTAAAATCAACTAAACAATCTCCCGCCATTATCAATATAAACAAAACCACGTGGCAAAAGAATGCTGCTACTTCCGATGACAGGATACACTGTTACGGTTTTGTTTTGAGGTTATTGATTGGTTTGTAGAGCGAAAAAAAAAACCTTTCCTTCCAAAATTGTTCTGTAATCATCAATCACATTCAAATACTGATGAAACAATGACCGATTAAATTTGCTTAGCCTTTAGATGTTTCACAAGCAAATTAATTTTACTCTAACTTTTTTCTCCTCGCATTTAAACATAATAAAAGAAATCTTGAAAGTATAGAAAACGGTCGAGTGAGTGAGCGGCAATTAGTTGTTGATTAAAATCATGAACTCCGAAATACCTCATTTTTTTATGTTTATAAAAATCTAAAACAATCTGATCGCCTACAACTCATCCCAAGCCTACTAACAGAAATCTTCAGTGAAATATATTTAGGAATAGCGAAGAAAAAGGAGACAACGACGTCGACAAGGACACCCTCGACAGACTGAGAACCATGGCGAATCAGAGTCCCCGGCGGAAACATCTGTTGATCTATTTACTCACTGCCTTAGGGAAGTCGGCCTGAGTTTAGTTGCGATAAAAAGGAACAAAAATTGAGAAGAAGGAAAAGAGTAGCAAAAAGATTAGAATAATTTAGAATGAACTCAAAACCAACAAAATCGTTGACATCCGATAATGAAGTCATCAAATTCAATACTAATTCATAGAGGATCAAATTCTACGCAGTCAAAAATACCGATTGTCGGGGGGGGGGGGTTAAATCTGATTAAAAAAAAGGAAAATTCCAGTTGTAATTGAGTACGAAAATAAATACGAATAAAAGCAAAAATTCCATCAACTATTCTATATTCGATGGTGGATTTCATTTACCACCCTACACCCAGTATTTAAGTGGGGGCTCATTCATTTTTTTTTTTTTTTTCAATTTTTAAAACTTCAAAATGGTACGGTTTTTTTTTTGGCGGGGGGCGAAATTGAATGAATAAAAATACAAATAGCAGAAAAAAAATGTCGAAAGAATAATTCTGAAAAATATTTTTTTTTCAAAATTGATATCTGCTTCAATATTATTTTGCTGAAACTGTCCGTCTGCCTTAACACACAACTTTACAGCTATGTTGTCTGCTTTTGTTGATTTATTTTTCAAATGCTTAATTTTACCGTCTTCGCCTTGAAGTTTTTCAAAGAAACGGAACGTGTGGAGGTCATGTACACGAGGTTTTGAAAGTGACAGTCGAGGAAAAGATACTGGGTATTTTTTCCCCACAAAAAAAAAAACAGAAATTTAATAATATATTTTACGTTATCAAAACTGAAACTCTGTCATAAGAATCTAAAAAAAGCTACATCTACGATATGAGACGAACCAAAAGATGAAGAGAAAAAAATGACAACAACAAATGTGTTATCAACCGGAAGTCCACGAAATCCTAACATCCGGTCTTCAAAAAAATCAACAGGATAACTTTAAAATCAACTCATTCAATCAAAAAACAATTAAAAAATATCTCAAATAATCAAACTTTTAATTTGGAATTTGTCAACAAAACAATCAATAAAAAAAAACTTAGTATTTATTTGATAAATCAGATGCTAACAATAACTAAAATCCTTCATCTTTCGTCTTTATTTCTCAGCTGTTGTAGTGGGAGCTGCCATTATTTTTATAAACAATAAATAAACCATGAAAACATGGCGTGTAAATTGGTAGATTTTGATTTTAATTCATTTCACACTGTAGATAAGCTTTTCATCTTCAAGAAAATGTAGGTATAGACACGTTTTATGAAAGGTAGTATGTTACAAATATCAATCTAAACTGCTCAGGGGTAGCAAATGGGAGCTGTAATTATTTTTATAAACAAAAAAAAAGCACGAAACATGGCTTTTAAATTGGCGGATTTTAATTCATGTCTCTTGCACAACGTGAATGAACTCTTTGTCTTCAAGAATATATGGGTATAAGTATATTTTAAAGATTTTAATTCGCTGAAAATATCGATCAAAACTGCTCAGAGGGAGTAAAATAATGGTGGTATACACCTCTCTTCAGTTTTTTGATGATTTAGTATTTTCTTGGTTACGTTTCACGTATTTAAAGGATAAACACGAATAAGAAGGATAGATATGTTCTTAAGTAAGTGCAAATATAAGTAAAACCAAAATTCCGATAAATTTCCAGCTTTAAAAACATGACAAACAAAGTAGAATCTTACATAAACAAAACAATTTTAGAAACACGCCCCTCTAAATAGAAAATATTTTTTGCAAAAAGAAGCGATGTGCACAAATGTTGAGTAGATAATGATATCTAGATTTCTCACGGATAAAATGAATGCAGTACGACACACACAAAGGCGTTAATAAACATGAGGTTATAAGTAAAATAAACTGACTTATTTACTTACCTAAAGAGGATGTTAAAGTAGAAGAAGCCTTTAGTGAAAGAGAAACGGCGAAATGCCGGTAAGAAACGAAGGAGTAGGAGGAATTAAAAAGGGAGTAGTATTAGGAGAAATTTGTGACGGAGAGCGGAGAGAGCAAGAGAGAGGGGTGTTTTTTTACGAATAAATCAATGAATTCATGTTGTTGTAGTTGATGTTTCTAATATTTTTATTTAATCACCGAGTAAATATTACTGGTTATGAAGTTATCACCCGTAAAAGAATCCGCGGATACATTGGAATTCATATCAGGTTTTTTTATTACTGAATGCCGTAAAAATGCATTTTGGTATATAAAAATATCTACCGTGTTTCTGTGAAGTTCGAGCGGTTTCTTCACATTTTCTTTCTCACTTAGACTTGTTGGTTCACTACTTTAAAGCTGTTAATTGTGTAAATAAATATTTTCGTCAATTTTATCGGAGGTTTGACAAAACGTAACTAAACTTGTTCAAGCAATGACAAGGCTGGCTTTAGGGACCCTGGCGCCCCGGGCAAGCTGAACTTCGACGGCCTTGAGTAAAGTATATCTTGTATTCCTAAAAAAAATTGACTTCACTTTGAGGAATTTTTTCATTTTGACTGTTTTTAATGTTCACTTCATTCATTTTCCCATTCTTACATTTGTATTTGGAAAGTCAGACTGACATATGACAAGCGGCTCTTGCACTTACCGTCCCGATCGACTGCCTGTGTTGTCAGTACCTAGGGTCGGCCCTTAACGAGGAGTCCATCGTCTCAAATGGTAGGTAAAAGATATTTTTATCAGCAAAATTATCACCTCCAAGTGGATGAGTACATTGTTACAATCAGCGAAACATACAGAAATGGTCACACTGTTCATTATGTATATCAAGTGTGGTAGAGCCTGCCCCGTGGCTGATATAGTTTTGTATTTCCCACCGATGCCAGCGGCTGATATTAGAGGCCAGTTGAAAAAAAAACAAAAAAAAACGTTGATTTTCAAGGAATGTCCTTGTTTTCTCCATCTACCCCAATTCATCCTGGTCCCATCAACTTGGTGATTGGATTGGGTGCCAACGAAGCTGCGATATTGGTTTTCAAAACTAACGGTGAATTATTTCATCATTTTTTTCTTAGGTAGGCATGAACTTCAACATTCTTGTGCTGTTTTTCCTCTGCTAATCATTTTGAGGTTAGAGAGTTGTTCTGACAAGATCAAAAAGTTCCGTTTTTTTTTTAAATGAGAATGGTGTTACAAGATGTTGACAACACTTAAGTTCGGATGTTATCGACTATATAAAAACGTCATGATCTTAGTTGTATGATATCCATCTTTGAACTTGAATATCTGGTATGTTTTCAGATCTTGTTAATCTTGATTGCAATAAGATACAACACTTAGATTCCTGTTGATAGTAAAGTGGCCAAGAGTAAAGAGCAGTTAAACATCCAAGGTAGCAAGGAGTAATGAAACTCAAGATGTTAAAACAAACAAAACAACGAGTTTTATTGTTGAGCAAAGATATTAGAGAAAAAAATATTTTTTGGTTCAACAAATGCCCAAAGTGTCAATCAAATGATGTTTTAAAATTTTTCCAAGAATTTTTCGGAAGTTAAGTGGACAATTAGTTGAAGAGATGAAAAATAAGTTTTTTAAAAATGGACAAAAATCTTTTATCTGTTTAATTGAAGAATGTGAGAAATATATTTTTGTTTTCTTTTTTATTTTTTTAATGATTTCATCAATTTTTCTAAATTAGTGTTGAAAACATTTTTTCAATCTTTTTCTGAGTTTTTTTTTTCTAACTGAAAAGTATTTATTGTCATTGTAATGCACAATAACCTCTAACAAGCAAAAAGAAGCGACACTTTCCAAATTGAAAGGTCATGCCAATCATTTAGGGCAGAGCTTTCCAAATTGTCTGTCACAACACCTTAGTGTGTCAGTAATAATCTCTGGGTGTGTCAAGAAATTAAATATAATTTTGTATATCTTTTCAAAGATACTTTTCCTGAGTCAGTTGAACTGCTGAGATGACATTATATATTTGATTTGGCCAATAAAACTTGAGCAATATGTTGCAAAAACTTGATTCTCCAAGAGTATGTTGCCAAAGCAAAAAGCTTGGAAAGCCTTGAAGTGGTTCCAGTTCCATGTATAGGTCAGGGTCGGTGTATGGTTTGGGGCCTTGAATTTATGAGTAGAAATTTGGTGTAAGGATTTGTTTCAAGATAAACATTGGACGTAGTTTTGCAAGTGTAGTGATCTTAAGGTTTGTCATGTTTATTCCAGGCTTTAAGTTAAAAGTGCTACTAGGTGGGTTATAAATTTCACAATAGTTTTTCTCTTTTTAGTCCCTGAAAATGAATGCAATATCTTTTTTACATGAATAAAGATGATTGAATGGATCCTAGTTGTTGTCAGTAAGTATATTTCTGTCGGTTCATCTGAAACCCATTTTATATCACAGCCTAATTGATGAGAAACAATCATAGAATTTTCAAGGTTTCCTGAAAAAGGCCCTGGCATTGTTGTTCGGCAGATATCTCCCATATTTTTTTCTAAATTGAGATGTTGATGATGTTCATAGGTCTTCTCAGAGGCTCATTTTGAATATTTTTCAAACCGTGATTCTATTGTTTGCTCGTTAGCAGTTTCTCTCTTTCTTCAGTTTCATTGTGTCTCAATTTCAATCTGTACAAAATGTGTAGTTGTGCTTACTCTATAGACAATATAATTCAAAGAGTGGGAAAACACATTTTATGATTTAATGGACCATACGGACAGTGAGGTATAAGAGTAGAATAGCAAGATTTCCAATAGCAAATGATGCAATATCATACATCCGTCCTTGAAAAAATGAAAGTATTTTTTATCAAAATATGCCTGTACAATTATCATGAAGAATCTATTTTCATCAATGTAACAGTTCAGAAATATGTCTTTGTTGTGGCATGTAAACAGTGTTGTGCACACCTCAAAACATTGTAGCTTCTGGTTATCTTTCAAGCCATGTGATATCATTTTGTTCAAGTTTTCAACTTTCCTATTACAGCAAAATGATGAGAACAGTCAATTTTTCTTGGTTGTTGATGATGTACATAAAGTTCACCTCGGGGTTCATTTTAACCGTTTTCATCACTAGAATAAAACCATGGTTGTATTCTTCACCTGTTAGCCATTCTTTCTCTAAATGCCTAATGGATATTTCTCTCTTGTTTCAGTTGCATTGAATCAAAATCTTAATTCATATGAAATGAGTAGCCATGTATTCTTCACAGATCACATATTTAAAAAAAAAATAAGATGAAATAAGTTAGTGATGAACAAGTAAGTGAGTAGTGCCCTTATGCTGGATATGGCTTCGATTATCTCTACTTGGGCTTCACAAATCATGTTACTACTAAATCCGCCCTGGTTTACAATATGTGAACTAGACTTAGATGTGACAAGCACTTGGAGTTGTTTTACTCACTTCACTCTGCTTACAATGAACAGATAATCTGAAAAGCAAAGTATAACAGTTATTTTTGATGATTTTCAGATACTTCCATCTTTTATGGGTGTAGATAATGTTCTGAAGATGATGTGAATCGACTTTGAAATAAAATCAAACTCCATCCTACTCATTTTTTAATCAAATTTTGGTTACCTAGAAGTGTAATTAATTTTCTGTTAATTTCATCTTTTATACATCAATGATGTTCTTAGCATGATGAGTATAGACATTGAAATATTTACAAAATCCACCACACAAGATTCTCCAAATCTCTATTACCTACAAATATTATTTCTGACTACATTCATCTTTTATATATGCAGATTATGTTCTGAGGATGATGTGAATAAAAATTGAAATATTAGAAGTATCAAGCTTACTTTTTTGTTTGTTATTGTTAATTAAATGTTAATTACCTACATGTGCAATTTTTGGAGTTAATGTATTTTATGGTGCCATATACACTATTTATGTCCTCAATTAAACCATAGTAATTTATCTTGCATCTTTGAGATCGAATGTATAATTGGTTATAGGGCTTCACCTAATTAAAGAGAAAGTGCTTTGATACTTACAAACCAGCCAAGGCCAGTGAAGTAAAATGTGAGAGATATCATTCATGTGTTATTTTTGGCCCTTGTAAACACTTCAGCACTAAATTTTGTGACAAAAAAATTTGCAATGATTCACGTAGTGTTGTACAATATGAACCATTGCGTTTTTTTCTTTAAACTTTGATCAGCATATCAAGGTGAAAATGGAAATATCAGAATCTCAACAACATTGAAATAAGGGAAAGCTATCTTCCAATTCATCGCAAATGAAAATCTGGGGGGGATGAGTTTCAACAAAAAATCTTGGGGGTTGAAACCAAGAATATTGCAGGAGAACTATCCAAAATATGGGAGACTTGGCTGTATTCATTTTGCCAAAATTTAGCTGGAGAAATTAGAGATGGGTCGAGGGCCACAGCAGAGGTTTCATATGCCCTATGCTAGACTTAAAATTTGTATAAGAATTTCATGTGCACCAGACAAAACCCAGCATTTGCACCCTGGTTGTATTCAACGACTATGTTTTTGTTTTTTTTTAGTTTAGAGTGAACCCCTAGGCCCTTTGCACCTAGGTTCACCTAATGGACCAATCAGTCCTGGGTGTGTCTATGATGCTGGGAAATGCACTTCTTTTGCTCTCTTATGTTGCATGTAAATTATCTTTCCTCTCTTTTCCGTAACTAATCCTGAATTTGTCATTTAAAACAAACACAGGTTGAATCTTATTCCCTGGCTCTAGATTTTAGATTATTACAGATGAAATGTTATTTTCCCCCATCATAAAAAAATAATGTTGAAAACGAAAGATTTACTAATGTAATTCCACTTTTTCCAGATTCCATATAAATAGAGATATGATTTGTTATAATTGGAGATTTTTAAACCCTTAACAGCAATGGTGTCTTTGTAAGACTGGTTTTCAGGTACAAGTTTTAATTAGGACATAATCCTGCTCAAGCTTCTGATAATGTCAACAGAACATTTGGAGTAAAACCAATCACAATGTAAAATGTTCAGTGTTGGTTCAATAAGTATAGGTCTGGAAATTTACATACGAATAATAGACCACAAGGAAGGCTCGAACCTGTTTTTAATGATTAAGAATTAGTGACAGCATCAGCATCGGCCAACAAATGATGGTACAAGCCCTTTTATAAATTTTAGTGTTTCAACACTGATTATATGTTGTCATAAAAAAGATTGAAAAGTTAGAAAAATGGGTTCCACATGAATTGGATGAAATCCTCCATCACAGTTAAAGAACCTAAATCTCTTAGCTGACTGTCTAAGCTCAAAGAATTGGGATATGAAGTCTTACACCATCCTCCATATTTACCGGACATTTCTCCTTCAGATTATCATCTTCCCAAACATAATTCATTACGGATATGGAGTTCAAAATGCTTGAAAAAATGACAATAGACCAGCCTTTCTCAAACTTTTTAGAGTGGAGGAACCCTTGAAATAATGTTCATATCTCAAGAAACCACTGCACAAAAATTATATATATACAGTTAACAACATATCAGAGTGTTAAAAATGTATATGTATTATAACCTAAAAAGTAATTATCAGAATTTTACAGTGTACAGTAAGATAGTTTTCTAGATTTTTGTTCTCTTTGAAGAACATTCCAAGATACTCAATTTTTTCCAGCCCCTTCTCACTCAAAGGATATTTGATATAAAAGATATAAAATGGAAGTCAGTTTCCTTGAAAGAATATAGCTTTACTTATTTTTGATAAAATTAATGTTTTCCATAAACTTCTAGATTTAACCTGTTTGAGAGAAGATTTTTACCTGAATGAATCTGAATAGTAAGTGCCCATTTGTTTTTGATTTTTATCTCTGGCTCCGCCTATGAAAGCACACAAAAAAATTTTCAGAATTTTATTTGATTAAAATCAATTCAAATTGATGAAAGTTGACAAAAAAACAATAAAAATTGATGAATATTTTTTTTACTGCTGACGATATAAATCAAGAAAATCAATGAATATGGAAAATCTGGATCCTTAATTATAAGTATCTGATTATATTATCTGAGATGGAAACCTTTAAGAAATGTTAACTTTGAAAAACTGAAATTCATAAGGATTGTAAAAGATTGTAGCTGCTGTTCTTTAAGAAAATTTTGTTACTTCTAATACCAAATCTCTTCAAGACAGGGACTATTACTAGTGATATAAAAATACTCACATGAATTAAAAGTCAGGTGTGTTTTTTCGCACATGTATGAAATTTTTATTTCATGAATCAAATCCAACAATAAAGTCTTAGTTTTGAATTCTGAATAATCCCTCATTTGTGGTCCTCATTGTTGAGGAAAAAAACTCAGCCATGAAACCTGAGTTTCAGTACAAGTCCTTCCTCATCTTACTTCCCCTACAGCCATTGTGGCAAGATATGTCTCTCGCATATTGTCCTCAACAGCCATCAGCAAACCTTCATTAGAAGTGGAATGCCTTCTAAAATCATTATGAAGCCCAAGCCAACAATATAAGTAAAACTCTCTTCTCTAAGTTCTGGCAATTAAACATTTTCTATATTCCACTTCTAAAATAACAATCAAATGAATTAGTTTGGAAGTACTAGTTAAGTATAGCACTCCCTATACAGCAGTCCTCGTACTGAGCTAGCAATATTGCCCTTTTCATCATTAAGTTATTCGGGATCATAGTCATTGGGGTATGAGATGCGAAAATAAAGCAACAACACTAGCTCTGCAAGAGAGACTGCTATTCATTTAAGGGATCACACTATTTCAATTTGTTCTGAAAATTGATTTTAATAGCTTTCTTTTCTTACAGTATATTTTTATCAGGCTCAAAACGTATAATTTTATTCACTAGTTCAATTCCAGTATGAAAAAAAAGACTTTTTAAAATTTTTCAATTGAAATTTAAAAAAATGAAAGATTCAAATGTAATAAAAATTCACTACAAAACTTTATAGATATTCATAAAAAATATTACCTGTCTGATTTTATTTTTCATTTAATTAAAGAGTACTTATTAGAGCTTTGGAAACTCATCTGCTTTTGATAGGCTTTCTCATCATTAATGTATGCTAGTCATTTTGTCTGAGGGGGTTTCATCAAAGGACTGTGTTTTGTACAGGGAGATTTGTCGAGTCCACTTTGTCCACCGTCCAGTTATTGAAATTTTGACCAAACTTACAGAAGGAAAATTCTATGGAAGAGTACATATTGTTTTGAAAAAGACAAAAAAGATAACGATCTAAAGAACAATAAAACTTTTCATCGGGAAATTAAAAAACAAATAGATAAACGCATATTAAGAAAAAAAAGTAGTTATACCCCACCACCCCTCCCCCATTATACATTGTATATAAGGACGAAATCCCATGGAACAACTCCCTTTAAATATAAGTAATTTACAAAATTTTGAAATCGTCATTTTTCTTCTTATTCTTCTGAGTCGTGTAAACAGCTCTTACCCTAAACCCATGCATAAAAAAGTCCAATCTTTAAAAACGTGTGACTAGAATATGAGGCCTATTAAACACTTTTCCTCAAGTAAGAGTAATAAGGAATGTAAGAAAAATGAATTCAATATTGTGAACACTCCACTCATAATTGTAGAAATGTTTGTGTATGTGTGTATACACTGTAATTTCTCAACAACTGACCATTGTACAAAGTTGACAATCGCAAGATATATTAATCAGCATGCAAGGCAGTGTATCATCAAGTTTGAAGTTGTTTGAATCAGCGGTTCTTGGGAAATCTAATAAAAGTAAATGAAACATTGAAAATTATAGATCTTCAACTAAATTTAGATATAAAATATCTAAATTGACAACACTGAAGAGAAGAAACCGAAATACTTCGAAGTCACAGTTCCGTACAACAGACGGAAAATTATTTCACGTGACAATTATGACAGGCTACTCCACACATCAAGTCCGGACCCTTTCAAACATTCACTTTTGGAATGGGCACTACCCTAGTTACTTAATTTTTTGTCGTATTTTAATTCAACTGAGGGTCTTTTGTCATACTTCGCACCTTAACTAAGAGGGTTTCGACCGGGGGAGGGGGGGGAGACCACCCCTGAGATTGCCCCACACCCAATAACCAGTCAAAACCTTAAAATTAAGAAGGGTGTAATAACCGTTCCGTATACAGTTAACCGAAGTAAACAGTGGTAGCTTAGGACGAGTCACAGCTTGAGCAGTCCGTAGTCCCTTACCGACATCCGGATTCATGATTTTGCACTCCCACCCCACCAAATATATGTCTTCCCCCCATCATCCCTGTAGAAGTGGCAGCGGACGCCCATGTCTCAATGTGGTTGGCGTAAAACTTTCCGTTCGATTATCTTTGATAAAAACAAGGGAAGAGGAGAGGGGGAGGGGGAGATCGGGGGGTAGGGGGTGGGTGCGGTGCCCAGACAGACAATGACATTATTTGCTTTGCCTTCTCTCTCCTCCCCTCCCTCCCTCTCTTTGACTTCTTTTTATTTCCTTTTTTTTTCTTTCCTGTCGGTTGCAATTAGTATCTTTTCTTGTAGTCCAACTACTAATACTGCTACAATACAGGAAGAAGAGAGAAAGGGATGATAACTTTAAAGAAGTCGCATTATTATTTCCTTTATAGAAATAATAAAAACGTCTGGTTCTCCAGACGCCATAAGAGGAAGAAGGTCTGTGGAAAAAAAAGATCAAAGGATCGTCCTCCCCCAATTAGATTTATTTTAATTTCTATTTTATCATCATCGTCATCATCATGATCAAGAACGGTGGCATCATCATCATCATCATCATCATCATCATCATCAATTTTGGCATCATTATCATCATCAATGTAGGTAACATTATCATCATCATCAATGCAGGTATCATCATCATTAATGTATATCATCATTAACAATCCAGGTGTCATCACCATCATCAAAGTAGGTATTTCATTTCAGTTTTATCATCATCATCATCACTTCAACTCTAGTTGTGACTCGTGGCTTCACTGGAGATCGAGTGACAGTAAGTCTCCTTAATACTCCAGGACTCTCCTCGGTATCCAAGCTGCTGCTATTATCATTATCAGCATTATTTTTTATAGACACCAATACTAGACATTGTACTTCACAACTAATAAAGTACTTACTGCCTTTTATAAGTCAAGTATAATGATACTAGCTAATGTGAAGATAAATGAAATATTTTTTTGAAAATCTGTGTCAAAACACGTACCTAAGTGAGTGATACACTAACAATGTCTATACATCGGCTATTAATCCTTTTAATTAACAAAACACATATAAAGTAAAAGCATCTTTTATTTATTGTTAATATTTGGATAAATAATTCTCATTAATTAGTTTCAGATGTGTGTATGTATGTATGTATGTATGTTGATGAATAATTCACCCTAATTAGATTTGTTTTCATCATACACGCAGACATGTATATATGTACGTGAGCGTATTCGTGTGCGAATGTGTGTGTTAACAATGTTTTCTTTTTTTCTTTCTTTTCAAATGATAAATAATTTATCTTTTAAATTGTAACGAGGGGGGGTATTAATTGTTTGTTTTGTTAAGCCTAATCTGATTAATGAGTACGGCCATTATTGGGTTAACTTTATTTATCTTTAATGTTTGTTTGTGGTCCATATTGTTTATGTATGAGATATGGAGCGTATACAGAAAAACAGACCATACATAACAGACCTGAAAGTCAGACCATATATGCGTTAGTTCGATCTCATGGATTTCTCTTGAAAGTACCCCTCTGTCTCTTGAAGCTCCTTCATTTGATAGCCTCTACCTTTAAAAGTCCCTGAAAAAAGAAAATGTTTCGCCATGTCAGTCAGTCAGAAGCTAAATGCACTAAACAGGAGTAACATCTAGTCCCAAACAAGCTAAATCGGCTAATTTTGTTTCGATATGTCAGCTTGTCAATCAGTGATGGTCATAAGTGCTAGAGATGCAGGCGCATCTAAACACACACGCGCGCGTGCGCATTGATGCATGCTTGTAATGCACAATGTATTGTGCATTACAATCGTGAATTAATGCATATACATACATCTGTAAATGTATATACACCTGTACATACATATACACACATATATGTATGTACAATTGTATATACATATACACACACGCACACACACACACACACATATATATATATATATATATATATATATATATATATATATATATATATATATATATATAAAAGTACAATTGTATATACACAAACACATAAATACAGCTACAATCTTTATTTACACAGATACATACTTACATACAAACAATATACACCCATGTCCGTCTCTCTCTCTCCCTGTATCTCTCTCTCACTCTCTCTCTCTCTCTCTCTCTCTCTCTCTCTCTCTAGAGGAAGGTATACAAACAAACATATAGACAGACATTGTGCTGGAATAGTACCTTTTTTTTTACTTGCTTGCAAAAAACACTGTACTGATAAAAAAAAACAAGAAAGAACCCCCCAACTAAGCGTAGTTCTGTGACACTGACCTGACAGGTACACTATGTTTATACAGTACACACACATTAGATAGATAGATAGATAGATAGATTGATAGATAATGAAGTTATGAACAGATTAAGAGATACATAATGAACAGATTCAGATAGACAGATAAATAGACAGATATCATATTGTATACTATATACCTATGCTAACGTTAATACAATGTATTAAGAATATGACAAGTTGTTTTAGTTACAAATTAAAGTACGCGCAGGTGCGTGTGTGTGTATCTAACGTTGTATACAGAGTATCGTTTTCACCCTTTCATTGTTAAAATTAAGGTTTCCTCTTGCTGTAAATCGTGAGTGTGCCGATGTAAATCACTCTATGTATCTGTGTGTGTGTCTTTATATATGCATGCATATGTATGTATTTATGTATGTATGTATGTATGTATGTATGCGTGTTAGTCTAATGATTTACTAGCTTGGGTATATCACAATTAGAATATATAGATTATTAAGAGAGTAGCGAAAGATAAAGAAGGAGGGAGACAGAAACTAAGTCTTTTTAGTCTGTGCGCGTATACTCCCGCCCCACCCTCATCCCATCTCCACCCGACACGATCTCTACCCCCACTCCTACCCCACCCAGACATTCATCTGAGCCTTGTGACGTAATCAGACTACTGCTGCTGCTGATTCTGGTCTACTCTCTATACTCACCATTAGTAGTAGTGGTGTTAGCGGCGGCCGTATTAACAGCGTTAGTGGTGGTAGTTGTAAAAAAAGAATCTGAATAAGTTTCGGTCTCTACACCACCACGGATTTTACAAGTACATTAAGTGATTGCAGCTGCTAGAGTACATAAGAGGCCCGTCCGACTCCGAGTTTTCTATCTGGAGGTTCGAACCCGAGTTTTCTTTTTCTTTTTTTTTTTGTCATAATAAAAATAAAACATGTTTACCAACTGAGCCCACGCTTTGCTTGCTAGTCGTTGTAATGTGTACATAGTATCATTTTGGTATTGCAGATTATGTGTACAAGACTGACGTCAAAATGGGTAGAGGAAATTATAGCCTTGTTCAAGGTCACTAAATTTTTTGTGGGCTCGATATAGTGAAATGTACAGATATAGAAACGATCGATGTCACTACTGAATGAGCCGCTTCCCTTGTAGAAGGAAGAAGGATTAATAATAGTTAGTTGGTTTTCGTATCACACAGTTATCGCGTGAGTTAGCAGTACAAGACTGACCACAAACACTGGGGGAACTGAGTTCTGAGAGATATCTTTAAGGTTTACTTGACATTTCGGAGAGCTGGTTGGTGTCGTTCGTTTGTCATTTAAAGGAACGACGTCCGTACTGACTGAGCAACCACAGACAAACCTAAATAGCTATAATTATATCTATCATAAGTTTTATCGTCACAAGACTGATTACAAGTAAATAGAGGGTACGAGACACCTCTCAATGTCAAGCTGGTCTTGTCTGGTATCGATCCCTGTGTAAATGTTGCTAAAACACCAACGTGCGTACGATATGAGCCACGGCAGCAAAAGTTAGCGGGAACAATGTATATCGTTCGGATAGAAATAGCTTTATCCCTACTAGACTGACCTCACTGGGAAAAGGGTGTGGAAGACTTGCTCAGTGAGTGGATGGTCTGTTTTGGGGATCGATTTATTGTCGGGTGTTAAAAAAAGATCGATGTCTTTATCGGACGAGCTGTGATCGGTACCCCCGGTGTGGTAGTATTAATAGATTTCATCGTAGCAGCAGCAGTAGTTTCTAAATCATAGTAATAGTAGTAGTAGTGGTAAATGGTTGCGCGTCGTGATGGGTAGGAGTGAGGTTGACTGAGGGAGGGGTGCAGTGCCCGAGAGGAAGGTTGGAGAAAAAGAAGGTGTGCGTTGAACGACGGAGTAGGAGGAAAGAAAGGGATGGAGGTGTAGGCAGGCAAAGTGCGTGAATTGGCGTTTGCAAGTATTACGGAAGCAACAAGCAGCTGCTCAAGTGGCCGCTGCCATGTTGTCGAGAATTGTGGGAACGTGTAGCAAGCGAATTGGGTCAGTCTCTAATGATGGATGAAACTCGGTCACATATTAAGACCTTTCGAGACACCTCAGATGGTAAGTACTTTTGGAGATTTATATATATATCCAGACACCGCACACGCATTATGGTGCTGTATGTATACATACACTTCCACCCGTCTACCCATACATACATATATGCTATCATACACACATACACATACACAAGACAGTACACGGACACAGGCATATATAGTTTATGTGTATATTTATATGTATGTTATTGCAGACGCACACGCATTAAGCTGTATGTATATATACACTCTCATTCGTCCATCCATACATGCATATACACTGTAATATACACACACACAGACACAGACACTGGCAGACATATATATTTTATTAATATGTATATATGTATGTTACATACATACGCCACCCTGTCAAACCACGACCCACCAAACTTTTTTTAAAAACCCAGACAGTTGACCCTTTCGTCCTCAGGACGAGTCCCCTAACCTTTTCTTTTCTTACCTCATCATATTTTTCGGACCCTTCTGAGAAGAACACTTGCTTTGAAAAAAAATATTATTAATCATGTTATTTCGGAAAAAAAAGGCCGTTTCCCCTTATCTTTTTTCCTAGGATTTTTCTCCCTGATTTTGAAGTTCCATTGCATGTGTTTGGGCTATAAATATTTATATTCATGTCATAAAAACCCCTTTTTTTTCTTTGACTCGAGTAGTTTTCTTGTTTTTATTTTTGTTAAAAACGTGGGTTACCCAGATTTCAGTGCGTGTTTTTTCTATCATCTCTTACGTTCAGTGTGTACTCGGCGCGTGTTAACTATGTTATGAAGTGATATTATACATACATTATGTGTGTGTAATGTTGTATGTGTACAATATTGTATATATACAATAAATGTTGCGTAAAAATGTGTCACGGCGTGTTTTTTTAGAGTCTACTCAGTCGCGCACCGCGTATGTGTGTGTGCGTTTTTTCCGCATAGTGTGTTGTAAAAGCCGACTTTTCTGTGTATTACTTACTTGCGTAATAAATGTGTACCGATAAAAGTAAGTAATCACTTTTCCCCACTGGTCTGTATAAAAACGAATCTGAATCCCCTGAAAAAGGAGTATATCGTGTACATTTAACACACTTTTTACGCTGCTTGTTTCAAACAATGTTGTTTATTTTGCGTGCGTGTTTTCTCTCTTGAAATTTATACCGCATTTATTTATTTTATCATATGTATGCGTGTGTATGTGTACACCGTGTACTTGATTTTACTTCTGGTATATGAGTCGTCCCCATTTTCTTTAATGCGTTGTGTTTGTGTGTAGACTAGTATAGATTAATGTACTTGGTCTCTGTCTCTAGTCTACTTATTTGTTTGTTTATGCGTGTGATTTTGTCGCACCGTATGTGTGTGTGCCTATCGTTGTGTGTGTGTGTGTGTATATATATATATATATATGTCTGTGTGTGGCTGTGTGATATAATCCATTGCAGACACGACTGACTGTGTTAGGCTTTGTTTAGGAATTAGGTCAGCCAGTCCGATATCACTTTCTCCAAAACAACTTCACTAATTTCCTGACCTCTCAAAAAATAGGAAAATGATAATCTTCACAGTAGATTATAATTAATTAATCAAGAAAAAAAAATGAATCAAACCCTTTGATAACAGCTACAATTTTTTTCACTTTAAACAAAACAACCCAGACTTTTTTGTTCTCATTAATTTTTATCAGGTCGCACTTACCGGTAAAATGCCATGAAATATAATAAAAAGAAAAAGAAAGAAGAAGAAAAGAGAAAAAGATCTCAACTCGAAAACTTCGCACCAGAAAAAGTCTGTCTACACAACTCTTATTACGGGTCATCTCCTGATTTGCAAGTAGGTCAGAACATAACTATTTCACAATCAAGGTGGAAATGAAAGCGGATCCCTTAATTTGGGGTCAGTTTTATATCGCCAGGGACTGTGTAATACGTCTAACATGGCAGATCGGTCTCCGATGATGTAACTTTGAAGAGTTTTGGCGAGCGAAAAGGCCATTTTGCTCTTTGATCATGGACAATCCCGTTTGAAACTGACATGAACTAAAGAAGTACTAAGTAGCCCACCACGTGCCCTGAGTTGAAAAGCTTTCACAGACTCTTCCATGCTGTCGTTGCAGGAATTGAATAGAGACGAATGGGCGAAAAAATTCACACCTTTCGGGGGGCTTTTGAGGGCAAATTAAATTTTCTAAAAATGATCTCAGAATAAAAATGATTATCACATTTTCACCACCCTTTAGAAATTACGTTTTTTTTTTTCATTACTTTCTAATTGAACTAGATATTTCCTCTTTCCACCAAAGAGTCCTAGATACGCCGGTACTAATGTAGGAAGGTGGTCCCGATTGTAAAGTTTCACACCCTCGCTCTGTCGGTGTTGAAAATGACACTCTAAAAAACAAATTAATTTGTTCAACTCAATTGAATAACAATATTTCTTGTATTTACTTCTTTCATCGATTCTCTCATTTCCTGTTATTAGGGCGTCGTTTTTGACATTGAGTGAGTAAGGGTGTGAAACTTCACAATTGGTACCATTTTCCCCACATTGTACCCTAGATACACCGGGTGACTTGCTTTTATTTTAAAAAGCAAGATAGATATTAGTCCCCGCCCACTGACAGTATTGTTTAGGATGTTATTAGGTAATAACCTTGTTTTGTTTAAAATGTGACATGACTTGTTTGTTTGTTTCTTCCTTGCTGTTATCTGTCCCAGTTTCATATGTGACATGAAAAAATATGAGAAGACGTTATAAATTTTACATAACTTGAGAGTTGTAATAATTTAACCTAGTTTGAAATATTTCACTTTCTTTAAATAGGCAATTTATCAATAAAAAAAAGGAACTTCATATTTAGTTCAAGCAAGTTCGTCATCTTACTTAAGCAATAACTAAAAGTAAGTTTAGTATAACTGTTTTCCAGACAATGAAATCTCCCAGTTGTCTAAAATTGTTTGATGGAAAAGTCGGCGTCTTATTGAAACCGATTACCAATTTATCTAAGACTGTTCATATCTATGTCAGTCTGTTCTTATCCATCAATACTTGACAAAGAAAAGACGTTTACAGATTTTGCATAAATTACAAGTTGTAATAATTTAACCTAGTTTCTTTTTGAAAATTGAAATAATTGATAATAAAAAAGAACTTTATTTTCAACTTGAGCAAGTTATTCGTTTTTTCACCAAACTTACTTTTTGTCTGTGATGTAACTGTTTTCCAGACAATGAAATCTCCGTTGTCTAAAATTGGTACATAGATGAACAAGTCGGTGTCTCTAAACGTATCGAAATAGATTATCTCTCTATGTATATCTCTCTCTTTATGTGTGTGTGTGTGTGTGTGTGTGTGTGTATATATATATATATATATATATATATATATATATATATATATATATATATATATATTTTGTGTGTGTGTGTGTGCGCGCATGTAAGAGTCTGTGTTTGATCGTTGTCCTGGGCCACGTATTAACATGAATGTTAATAAATATTAAATACGCAATAGTTTACTGCTAGTTAGTGACTTAGTAGTAGTAATGTCAGTTATACAAACTGATTACTTATTCAGTACCTTTTTCCACGAAATAAATCAGAAATCTATTCTGAAGACAAGGTCGATACTTAGAACATCTTACTTACTTTAATACTTACTTAGACTCTTCACTTGTCACTTTCCTTGTACACTCCCGCAATTAATTAAAAATAACTGTTTTCTAAAACCGCCTTTTAATTTTGGGGCTGTTTCTTATTCTAAACCTGCTTTTTATTCATTTGTTTCAATTTGATCATGTCTTTCCTGGTTAACGAAGAAAAGAAGACCTAGTTTAAATCGACTGTGACGTTTTTAGACTCTTGGGAAAAGAGATAACTTTTACGTAAAGAAAGAAGAAAAATGTGTTACCCTACTTTTTTGCTCTATTGAGGGCAGTTGCGATTTTAAGCACATGGGTCTATGTTACATAGACTGTAATGTACGAACTCAATTACCGTGAAGATGAAAACCTCGCAACTGGATTATTGCATTAAAAGCACTTGCTCTAATTTGAGAACTCACTTGGACCTTAGCTATTTATTCTTTTTTTAAACCTTTTATCAATAATTGCTCCCTCTTTTCCGGAAATTAAGATGCCTTATTGCATAACAAGACTGTTTATGTTTTTCCTGTTGTTCAATTGTTTCATGTAGTTTGGATGAAATATATTTTTCTGTGGCTGCGTTGTCTTATTTTTAAATGACCTCTTTAACTAATTGTTACTTATTTATTTGTTTGTTGTTGAAATCTAGCGTCATTTCATGATTCTTAATATGGAAAGTGATTTTTTTTTGTTTTTAGAAAACTTTCATTCAGTTATTTTTTTTTTAATTTTGGAAGATATTTATTTATTCTGATGTTCATCTTGTGGATTAACCTTGTTCAATGTTTTAAAGTCGGTCACTTCCCTTTTTCTCTGAGAAGTGAAGTAGGCTAAAAAAAGCTGAACGATTTAAAATTAAAAAGTCTTTCTTTTTGTGTTGTTGGGTCACAATAGCTTTTTATCTCTAGTCTTGTCTACTACTTGTATATTGGAGTGAGTGTAAAAAAAAATGTTAATTTTAGATATTAACAGACTGCACAGACTACTAATTTATGATTGATGTCTTTTTGTCTTGGGTTGCGCTGTCGGAAGTTTTTTTTTTTTTTTTAATTTCATTGTTTAAAAAAGGAATGAAAGAGGGGAATAAGAAACATTAGACGATCACATGAAACGAAAACTTTCTACCTTTATTAAATGTCAATTCTTCTAGTTCAGAAAAATCGGTGCATTTAGACCATTGAAAAAAAAAAAAAAAGAAAAATCAGGAGTTTATCCGGGACTTTGCGCGGGGTGTGTGGGGGTCCAACTTCGTTTTGTGCACTCCATCAGTCTAGATTTCAAAATAGAGGATGTAAAATTTTTGATTTTAGGTTAGTTTATGATTATTTGGTACTATTTTGGTCTTTATGATATTTCTTTATTTCTCATTTGAACATTAAAAGGAGTGTACGTATGTCTGAGGGAGGGGTCCGGGTCCCCTGTACCCCTGTACCCCTCCCTAGATCCAGGCTCTTGAAAAGGTTAGGTTTTTCAGGAAGTTTAATTAATGCAAATTGGTGAGGGAAAACGTGGGTTGGTAAAGAAAGAGATAAAGAAGAAGAGATGAAGAAGAAAAGTTTCAAAAAGACTCGAGTGAATGATAGGAATTTCTTCTCTCTCTCTTTTTTCTCATCTTACATCACAAATCTGTTGAATAGTTCGTTATTTCTCTTCTTTTGTGCGGGTATTTGCCCACCCGCATCATCCACTCACTCCACAGACACAGTTCTTCTTACCTAACATTAACAGAACCTACCCGGATGGTATCTGCGACGGGTGGATCGTAAAGTACTAAAGCAAATATGTATTATGGAGATTTTTAATACTTTTTGGTGTGGAATGAACGAAAATGCCTTTTTTGAAAAACCAGAAAGGAAGGTGGATGAAAGTTGACGGGATTCTACTAACAAGGAAATCTGTCGGTATGAAAAATAATGATAACAATAATAATGTGCTAAAAAATTTCCTTCCTTTTTCTTTTTTACTTCTTTTGTAATATATGTCTGTCTTTCTTCTTTTTCTCCTCTTTTGTCTTTCCTTTTACTTTTCTTCATTTTCTTACCTTCTCTTTCTTCTTTCTCTTTCTTTCTTTTCTTTATATATCTTTTTCTTTCTCTTTTCTCTTTCTCATTTTCTTCTCTTCTTTTGTCTTTTCCCCCTTATTTTTCTTGGTATTTTTTCTTTATTTTTCTTGGTCTTTTTTCTTCATTTTTCTCAGTCTCTCTTTTCTTCATTTTTCTCAGTCTCTCTTTTCTTCATTTTTCTCAGTCTCTCTTTTCTTCATTTTCTCAGTCTCTCTTTTCTTCATTTTTCTCGGTCTCTCTTTTCTTCTTGTTCCCCCTCTTCTTTCTTCTCTGCCTTCCTATCCTTCTTCTCTTTCTTGTGTCTGTTCATATTGACCGATTTAATGCAATTTCTAGCTATATCAGTGAAATTTTTATTGTCTCGTTTTTTTTAAATAATTCTTCCCTTTTTTTAAAATCCAAAGCAATGTCACGACTGTAGACAATCGAGAGAAAATCAAGGAAAAAATATTTACAAATCTGTCTACATAGGTAGTGGCCCAGGGTCAAGTTGGGGGGGGGCAGATTTGATCGAAACTTTTTTCCCTTCCTTTCTTCAAGTTTTTCTCTAGATTTTCTTCTTTTACATTATTTTCTTTATTTTGATTTTTATTGGTTTTGAGTTAGTCAAAAAAATTTATTTTTTTTGGAGAAAAATGGCTCAAGCTAGGTCTCAGTCCTCAAAAGAGAAGAAAAGAATCTTGTAGGGGGAGGGGGTGATTATTCCGTCTAGAGATTAAAAAAGAAACTTTTTATCTTTGAATCATTCGGTTGGAGATCATCACCTTCTCTGCCTGCAACGGGGTATAACGAAAGAAAAATGTTACTAATTCATCGGTTTCAATTTATTTAGCTGTCTGTGAGATGAAAATTGATGATAGCGAAAAAAGACCCATGTCCAAGTCGTCAGTAAAGTGCACTTCACTGTCTATCAAAATATTAGAACAAAGGAAAGGTTAACTACCGCTACAGAATCCAAATTATGGTTAATTCACTCACGCTTATTAGTTGAATAGCTAATCCAGGGATTTAGGTTAATCTGTGCTGTGTACAGCAACAACAACAGAATAGAATTTTGTAAAAAGAGCAAACTCCCAAGTCAAGGTACGCGGTGTTTAAATTGAAAAAAAAAGTGTTTAGTTGTGGTATGGAACTTCAACTTAACGCATTTGATGGGATATATGAGTCCCTCTTTATTTCAGCTGGGAATATTAAGAAAAAAGAAAATACAATCCCCTGAATTCGTCTCATTTATAACCAAATTCTTTCAAAAACCTTACCTCAGGCAGTGTTGCTATATGGCCATTTTATGGCCAAATCTTGTCTGTTTGAAAGGCATTCTTTCGGCCATGAACTTTTTGGTTTGGCTAATTTTTGATTTTTGGTAATTTTGACTTTGTTATTGTAGTATTTTTTAGAAATGATTTTATACTTTGATCGTATTTTGCAATGTTTTATGGACAATTATTAATACTCTTTTAATTCTACTTTTTACCTTTATCTTAATTATCGTTGCTTTTTATCGCAACTTCACTTAGGGCGTCAGTTGCAAAAAAATAGTAAAAGAATAATCATAGATTTACAATTCTTCACCTTTTAAAAATAAATAATGAAATAATTGCTTTTACTTAATGACGATTTTAGCATTTAGCCATTTTTGCTTGTTTTTTGTCCAGAAACGTCTCCGACCATTTGGCAACCTTGTCCTCAAGTTCTGGCCAATGTGGGGCTGGACAACACAAAGGTTACTTTTACTTTTTGAATCATTTGTCGGAAGGGGTGGGTTTATATGCCGTCAAACACGGTATTTAATTCTGTCTATTCTTTCCTACCATTCCTTTTGTAGAGAAGAAAGGAAGAAGAAAGATTCATTCTAGTTTCTAGGGCATCGCATTATATTTCAGATCGGGCTGACCTTTTTTCCATGAAACACGGCATAACGTACTTTGTTCGCAATTATGATGCTCACAGTCAGTCACACTCGAAAAAAAAAAAAAAACTCTACTTCCTTCTATCAACTTGGTATTATTACCCAGAAAAATATCTAATAGGAATTCGTTCAGTTTTTAAAAAGGTTTCTTTTAATCATTATTACAGAAAAAAAAAAAACTTGAATTTTTCATTTTGCCTCAATATTTCGAATCATTTAAATTTTTTCCCTCTGAAATTGTTTCATTCGACTGATTTTTCGTCTAGAGACATCCCTCAGGACAAAACCCTATTTCCACGCGCGAAGTAGGACACCCTCTCCCTTTGGTGAATTATAACATGACATAATTTATATAATTGGTGACAGTATTAAGTATTTTACCTCCCTTACTCAGGAAAACTTGTTTACTTGTCCTCATATTCTTAATGACATATTTTAAAGATTATCTTTTTCAAGATATTAGGTTAGGGTTAGGGTTAGGGTTGTTGATAAGCTACAAATAATAAGATTTATGATTTTAAAAAATCCGTGTATTGTTCTGCTAGAAAGATTCATTTATCTGAGAGGGTTTTTATCCTGGACCGGTGAATTGTCCTACGCTGGAAATTTCCGAAGTTGACTTTTTCTAATATTCTAAACTGAAAAACAGCTTTCGAGATGTGCTCCATTACAAGATATTCAAAGGACTCTTTTCACCTTCTCTTTTCTGGAAAACTGAACTTTTAAAACAGTTTTCAGAAGTCAGACACTGCACGATTTTTGCTTACATCGAATTTTTTTTGGTTGAATAAGTTACTACTAAATATCGTCTGGTCGATGCGACCTTCTTGTAATTCGGTTGGAATCTTCTACTGGGAAATCAACTTCGAGTTACACGGTTCGATATCCAGTGAATCTTACTTAAACAAAATACACTTGTTTTTATCACTTGGAAACTGGGGCTCCTTAGCTGCGGTAAGTTTTTCTGCAGATGCATTACGATTGAATTGTTAAAGCAAGATTTTATAGTTATCCATCTAGTGTTATTCAGTTCGAAAAGTAAATGACAAGGAGAGGGAGTAGGAGTATCGGAATGAGGAATAGTGAGGCGTAACCATAATATAACTTGAGCTCTTTTAATTTCAAAGCCTGATGAGTTGAATATCTTTAGCTGGCACCAAGGCCGGCCCTAGACACCGGCAACACGGACCGTCGCCCGGGGCACCAAGTGCTCGGGGCGCCTGTAATGTGTTCGAGACAGTGGGACTCTTCAAATGCGTGTGGGGAAAATGAATTTATTAAACAAAATAAAAACACTCAGAACGAGAATTCCCTGATGTGAAGTAAGATTTTTCAGGAATATCTGACAGTGAAATACTCTCTGCTGAGATGATACTTAGAAAAACCATTGGTAAAGAAAATTCTCATGATCGACGACAAGCTCATTCAGACTTCGATGGGCGCTGAAGTTCAGCTTGCCTGGGGTGCCTGAACTTAATGGACATTGGAATGGAAATAGTGAAGTGCGACCATAATTCTAGTCAAAATCTTTTTCCTTCGAAGCCAGAAGTTTGCTCTCTTTAGCTGGCACTAAAGCAGTAACAAAGTGATGTATTAAAAGAAAAGGGAGAAGATGCCTTAAAAAGCGATAAAGAGAGTTGGGCTTGGCAATAGCTGAGGGTACTGGACAATTATTTGACGATCAACCATGCCGAACTAGTGTCATTTATTGGTACCCAGTTCCTACAATAAAAGACTGTGTTACATTTGTCTTTGTTGGGGAGTTGGTAGCCTGACTCAATTATTGGCTGAATTTTGATCTGAAATTTTCACTGTATAATGCCAGATCTATCATGTTTGATGTATGAAAAAGATTTGGATCAAGTGCCTAGTTAAGGGAAGAAATTATGCTGTAAATGAATGTTTTTTGTGTAGAATAAATGCATTTTTCATCATAAGCCTACTGATTTATTGATACACCTACATGTTTAAATAACAGAAAACTTCTCTTAAAGTGCATAATTCCTATGAAATTGATTTATTAGAAACTGTCAGTACAGGTTTCTTCAGTTTCTAAGTTGGTTTAGCTAGCTGGTTGGCTATCTATGTACGACATGTATAGACTGCACCAATTGAGCTAGAAGGTTGAAAATATTTACTTATTGTCTTTTGTCATGTCTGCAAAAAATTTTTTTTTTCTTCTGAAAATTCCCTCCTAAATGGTTTTTGGTGGCGTGGTTCAATTTACAATGTAAGTTTATGCTAAATTGATCCCTTAGTTTATATACAGCGGTGTTAATGCTTGTTTATTGAAAATTTGGACATTTGTAGTGATTACAGCCCAATCAGAGGCAAGAAGTACCATATCCATTGATCACCCCCTTTTCTGATTTTTTAATTGTTCACCCCCAACATGGCAAACTGCCTAAAGGCATTGGTCATGTGATGGTTTCTAGTGAGTGACCAACCAGACTGTTTTTAAAAAAATTATTTTAGCTTTTAATGCGATAAGCAGATTCAGAAAGAGAGAATGAAAAGAAATTGTTGATACTGAAAGCTTCAATTTTTTTTTTTTTTTCTTGTAGAAAATATATTGTAAGGTGTGGAGTGGCCAAACAGTAAATAGAATTGGTGAGCAGGATTCAAACCTGGCTGAGACCACTTTGCAGTGATGCCCTTCAGAAAGGCATGAATCTGTCTCTTTTTCCCTGCCAGCAATGGTAAATAGTAGGACAGACTTTGGTCTCTAGCTCTGGTTAGCAACCAGTCTATTTCAATACCAGCCAGAAGAAGGATGGGCTCTGTCAGGTTATCTTACCCTTGACACACCTATGATGAAATTATCTGTGGGGCACCAATGACCCTTCTCTAGATTACGGAATGTTTTTGTTTTGTTTTTTTGTAAATAGGAAAAAAAAGAGTATTACGATTAACATTTGTTGAAATCAAAGTTGTTTGTCTCGCTGAATGGAAATCTCTGCTCACCATTATCCAAATGATTTAACACGCTGGTATAGCTTAGTGATATGTCAGATTATTTAAGGCCTGTAAGCATGGGCATCCCCTGCCACAAAAGGACATATAGGGGGGAGCAAAAAGATACATTGGATGCTGATTATCAGGCGAAGGACTAGATAGTGCCTGAGCTGTGACTTGTCCTAAACTGTCACTGTTGATCCTTAGCCTCTATAAAATTTCCAATTTTCAAACCTTCTTGCCCCCGGTGAGAAAGCCTTATCCAGGGAAGAGCAAATGCCTTGTTTGCACTCCCAGTGGATGTCCTTACCTGCAGGTCTTAGATTCAGATAGATGGATAGGGCCTGCTGTTACAAAATGGAATTGAGGTCCTTTTTTTATTTGTATCAGGTTTTCGGTACTTAACTCTTATATTCCTTCAGAGAAAATAGAACGTGAATTTCAAAGGTAATAACTTCTGATTGAAATTATCTTTCTTTGACCATTTAGTGAATTTGAGAAAAGATTTTCTATTCAATTTGCAGAGGAGTTCCTCTTTTTTTCAATGCTTTTTATTGAAGAGTTCTATTATCAATTACAAGTGGTTTATGAATTTAAGAGCAAATTGTTGGTACCTTTCCTCCATGCTTGAATTTATGGCTTGCCCAAGAAGCTCTCTTCCTGGTGTATTTTGGAGTTTATGCTTTTTGTTACAAGCTGGTATAGTCGTCAACTAATACGACATGGTTTGATATAGCATAATTTGTTATATAAGACGTTATTGGTTGACCCCAACATTTTTACCCATATTAATAGCCACTTGTTCAGAAGACCACAAATGAAAAAAGAGAATATTCTTTTGAGCCCCTAAGTGGGGCTTTTTTAGACTCCAACAGCCATACTAAACGGAACGCCTATACTAATTGTAAAACGTTGAAATCCAAGCTGGGAAAATCCAACTTGTCAGGAGAGGCTGGCTACAAACATAGTGGGCAACATGATCTCAAAGTGTAATTTTAACAAAGCTCTGGTGAAGCTTGGACAGGCCTAGCAAACCAGGTATGTATTATGATGAATTGTTTGTGTAAGATGAGGGAGAAAATGAAATCGGATGGAGAAAATAACACAACTGCCATCTTCACTTCTTCACAAGACGTAGTGATAGGGAAGATTTTTTTTTAAAAGTTCCAAATGTCCCAACACTCTACTGACATTTATACCAGGTATCCATTGATAATTTTGTAATGACAGAGACACTATCCATGTTATAAAATGGCAATAAACTTTCTGTTATCATTTGTTGCCTAACTGTCCAGGTATCCATTATTGATTTTTCTCACGATGGAGAAACTATCCAATATTCTGTCTTGAGCCTGTGGCCCCGTTTTGGATATAGGCCACCAACAAAGGCTCTCCAGGCACCTGGTCCCTGGCCAATTTCACCAGCTGTCCCCGTGTATGTCCAGTTCTCTCCATGTCTGCATCCAGGTCACTGTACCAGCTGTTTCTTAGTCTGGCTCTATTCATTTTCCCTTTTCTATTCCAAGAGAGGGCGTGTCTTGTAATGCTTGTTGTAGCCTTGCAAAGAGCATGACCAACCCATCGCCAGCATCTTCAGAGGTTTTCATTCCCTACAGGCTGCTGTTTTGTTCATTGGCTTAACTCTATATTGCTGATAGTACCTGGCCAGCAGCAAATTATTAGAATTCTTCTGAGGCAGGTGTTTGTAAACATCTACATTCTCCTCATGGTGGCGGCGGCGGCGATTGTTCTCCATACTATCTAATATCATAAAGACAATAAACTTCTGAAGAGATTATAATATTCCTATTACAATCAGTATTTAGCCACCTACAACAGATTGGCGATTGTAAAATGAAAGTCAAGCTGAAGGAAATGGTATAAACAGAAGAGAAGAATTATTTTTTTATAAGGAATATTATGAGATCTGTCTGGAATATATGAAGCCATTCAAATATTAACGGTCTATTTTGAGCTAATGCGCCTTAGTCCTCTTCAGATGTCACAGGGATCCTAATCTGAACTGTGTTTGGGGCTACCCAACCTGGGTAATGCTATGTTCTGCAAAAAAAAACCCTGCATGAAACATGAAAAAATAACTTGCTGAATTATTGTGACTCATGATCACACAGTACATAAGCTCATACGGTGGTATTCCTTGGGAGTGTGTCTGGTCACGCATGTGCATAAAGGTCCCCTATGATTGGTAACCAGTTCTCAAGATATTCAAAATGGCTGGATTCTCTGCAGATAGACCTTGTATTTGATGGAGTTGTTGAAAGTTGAAGATAATTTGAAATTTTTTCTATTGGTTGATCTGTTTGTTGTTGAACTAAGTTCATTGGAGTGCCATGCTGGGTCATTCACACCATCTCCAGGGCAAGTAGTGTTCACTTGGCAGTGCCCCTTTCCTCTTCAAATAGCAAAAAACAGTTAGTGTTAGGTTATAAGGTTGGTCCCATGATCTAAAGGTACTGGAAGACTCAAGGGGACGCTGGAAGGCAAGAGGGTGGTGGGGCTTTAGAGGACGTTTGAAGTCAATGGGGGGGATAGTAGCACTGGGAGACAAGGGATGGTGAGTGGGGGGGGGGCTAGGGGAAGAAAAATCAAATTCTATTTTAAATCATTTTAGACTGACTGATGAAATACATGCTCTGGAAGGTCATTGGGATGCATTGTTAGGTCCTCAAGGGTGTCCATCTCTAGGGAAAGTAGAGAGATATTAGGAGGAACCCATCTCCTCTCTAAGTAGCATGAAAAAGGTTGTACTGGTTTATATCATACCTGTTATTGGGTTGGTCCCTTGATCTGGGTGATTATTATTGTTATTATGTACGAAGTGTGGCGATCAAATACTGAGACTGGGCTTAAGCAAGTTGAATCGCACTATGCATGTGCAAGCTTCATAGTATACATTGACCAGAAGGCAAGTGTGAACAAAGTTTCAATTCTCTGGCATCTCATGTTCACTGTTACACATCTCTTGGAGTAAACATATTTTCCTATGGAACTTTGAATTGGTCTGTTCGCAAATCAAACAACTCCTCAAACTCTTATGCCCTTCTAACACGCATTACATGTATTCCTCCTCGTAAACTCAAGTCAGCATATGAAAAGATTTGGTATACATTCTGTTCAATTTCACAGGAAATTTCAAATTGATGTGTTGTTTGATTTTTCAACTGATCATTTTACAACACGTCAGAAAAAATATGTCTGCTTCAATTGACGCGTGACAGTGTATTGAAGGTGCAAACAGATTGACACTTACAGGGGTTTCATGATGTCAGATGAGAGGATGGACTCTCTCCATTTGAGTTGTTGTATTCTGCCCTGCTATTTACCCATAGTTGGGAAGGGAAGATGGATTCATGCCTCTCCCAAGGGCATTAGTTTAAAGTGGACGTTAATTGTCAGCCCTTCTTTTTTCTGTTCTGTTAACCATTAGGCCACCCATACTTCCTTCTTTTGATCAATTTTATCAATTTTTTTTTTCATAGGTTGGCATTTATCTCTTGATTCTCATTGGTTAAAATGTTCATTTTATTCAACCATTGTATGTATCATCATTCTCCGCCTATATCCTCATGAAGGGTCTCGCTGGGTTAGCTACCCCTAAGAAGTCATTATTGGGATCCCATTTTCAGCTTCTGGCTTGTCGATTGCTTTGTGGCACTGGTATCCCCCAATGGTCACCCATCTAGATACTGACCATGCTTGATGTAGCTTAACCGGTGGTCTTACTCCTGAACTGGTGTATCCAATATGATTTGGCCATAATCTCTTAGCCTTGGAAGAAGGTTCTTCAATCTTAGTCCTTGTGCTGAGTGCTTAGCGGAGTGGCATTGAGCACCATTTTTACAAAAGTCTTTGATATGACTTGGTGTGGATCGTACTGCAGCCAACTGAACAAGATGCAAGCACTCCATCGGGGGGGGGGGGGGCAAATGCTCCCCCTCCCTTTCAGGTAAAGTATTATTCAGGCAGAACCGTGTAGATTTGAAGGCTAATCAGCTCTTTACCCCCCCCCTTAACCAATAAGTTCCCATACACTCATGTTTACCACTGAGCCACGCTGATTGGTAATTTAGCCAACAGTTACTCAAATAGATTGGCTTCATTGAGGGGAGTGTAATCTGGCGATGGTTTTTAAAAATACAGCAGGTGAAAAATGTCAGAAAGTTACTTTATATGCTGAGCTGTGAGAGTGTGGAGGAGAGGGAAATGGAAAAGAAAAGTGTATATTTTGTGTACTTATTAATATATATTTAAAAAAAAAAAAGATGAATGTATTTGCGAAAAGGTCATCTTGAACTAATCAATACTTTTCTCTTTATCTCAAGAGGGAAAAAAGAAAGGTTACGTTGATCTCAATTTGTTTATGTCTATCTTGCTTACCTATATATGTACCTACCAATGAAAAATAGAAAAGAAATGTTTTGGTATTGCTATCAAATTGCAAAATGAAACTAACTCGAAGAAAAAGAAGTAATTTACACAAATTTTTTACTATATATGTTTATGCATGTATGTAAACTGAAAATAAATGATGTGTGTGTATGAAACAATATAGTTTCTGATGTTGTACATGTGTGTATTGTTGTGATTTATCTCTTTTACTTCTAACTAACCATCTCTTCCTCTATCTCATATATATATATATATATATATATATATATATATATAGTAGATATCTCTCTGTAAGACTATATACAGACTTTGATGTCTTACATATAAACTTAAGTGTATAGATCTCTTTCTAATATGTAAATGTATAAAAGATAAGTGAATTTACATAGAGTATGATAACTACATCTACATATGTACTTATTTGTTGAAATTGAGCGAGGCAAACCTTTCAAAGAAACATATTAGATCAAGTGAGTAATTTGATATTTTAAGCAATTTTTCACTTTTTCACTTTTTCCTTATTAATTTTTTTTTTTTCTTCTCAGTGTCTGTCCACTTGTCTGTATTAAAGTCCAAATGCAAAGAGTTTCTCATTCGAAAATCATATTTCAAAAGCGCAAGAACTAATTTGCTGTCGAGACCTGCGGCTTTGGTCATTGCAGTTGCCATTTTCGTATTAAAGATCAACTAAATTCCAAGCATGCTAAGGAGGTTTGTTTATTGAAATGTGAAGATCTCTCAGAACTATTGCCAGAACTTCTTTTTTTTTTTTTCCTAGTATTTGCTGCTGACTAACTTTCAGGCAGTCTGGCGCTGGCACCAACATATCATTGATCTTTTAGAGTTCTTGTTTAAGTTGAGGTAACATAAAGTAACCTTTCTTGAAATACAGGCTGAGCATGAATTCCTTCCTTGATTATATAGAATCATTTCTCGAGAAGTTATGCTAGATGGTTCAAACCTGGAAATACTTTATGCTCACACTGTTTGTATCACCAGCATCATATTTCTAAATTTTCATTCAAATTCTTAAAATTGAGACTTTTCAGTTGTATTCTTCTAATAAGTTACAGCCAAAAAGAGGTGGTCGTATGCTGTTGAGACCTGCAGCTTTGGTCGTTGCATTTGCCATGTTCATATTGAAGATCAACTAAATTTGAGGCCTGAGAAGGATATTTGTTTATAGAAACATGAAGATCTCTCAAAAACTATTGTCAGAACTTTTTTTTTTCCCATAAGTATTTGCTTCAGACTAACTTTTTGGTATTCTGGCACTGGTACTGGCACTGGCACTGACATACCATAGAAGGTTTTTTGAAGGTCTTGTTTGAGTCGAAGTAACTTAAGTTGGCTTTCGAGATATGTACAAGCTCAGTAGTTCTTAAACTTTTCAATGCGCCCTTAGTCTAAAAAGATTTTTTCACGAGTCAAAAAATATGGAACAATTGAATTAACTTTACTGGGGTTTGGTTAGTTGGGTTAAAAATAATGAATCAAGTCGTTTCAATTCATTGAAGTATTTTATATTTGTTACTTCTCTTGATAGTCATAATGATCACTTGTTGAATAGGGGTGACTGTTATTTACAGCACAGTTTTCCAAATCTTAGAATAACAATGGAGACGGCCACATTCATTTATATGCAACTACTGGATACCTAGAATGTTCAATACAGTCCTAGAAGAATCCAGATTGTAAACCTTGTCTTTTGACCAAGCGCCATGTAGTGTTGAAAGAGTGAAGTTCAACAATGGATGGCTAGAGTGATTTGCATTGTGCCAGTTAGATGTCACTTCCTATCATTGTGACCCTGCGTCACTGTATTGAATTATGATTGCCTTGGATTGCTCGGAATTATGGAAAAAAAATTTCAGATATCCCACAGTACCCCTCAGACCTAACCACAGCCCCTGGGGAACAACAATGTAAACTTGGGGAATCACTGTAAAAGCAGCTTTTTATCTTTTAATTTTCATATGAAAAAAAAAAGAAGCAGAGGTAATGGGTCTGGTTAATCACTGAATAGACATTGTTTCATGACCTACGTCTTTTGGCAGCATACCATGTTAGGGGTGATTAATAGAAATATTTGAAGAAGGGATAGTCAATGAGTAAGTTAATTCTCTCTCCTCTAACAGTTATCACTAAAAAGACCAGATTTCCAAAAAACGAATGTGAATGTTGCTAAACACAAAGTAAGTGGTCAATTTAGCAAGAACTTACATCGCAAATTGGACATATTGATCACCCTACTTAAACCCTATTCAGATGGAGCCGGGGGGTGTGTGATAGGGGTTGGGGTAGATTTTCAAAAATAAAATAAGTAAGTTGTTTGTAGATATAAAAAGGGGTTGATGTTTAAATTTTCAGCCTTTCAGCTCAATTGTTGATAGATACACACATAGCATGCCAGCTAGACCATCTTGAAAACTGAAGAAACCCATATTGATAGTTTCAGTGTCTAACAAATATTTGTTTTTAAGTAAATTCAAAAACTAAGAGGTCATTTTTCATAAGATATAACATGTAGGCTTTTTGGAACTTCCTATCCCTATGTGCTGATACCACGCTGTATTTTAGTCATTCTATGTTTAGGTTTAAAGTTGCCTCGCATTACATGGATTACACGGGATATTTATTTGAATCCTTTGAAAGTTCTGTCCTTGTAGGGAGGAGAGCAGGATAGCTTCTCCACATATATCATGTTAAATATTCAGTGAGGATTGAACTCACTACAGCAGTAATGATCTGTGAGTTTAGTTTGCTATCCATTTCTCCACACCAAGGCACCCCGTTTAGCTCAGTCTGGCACAAGGCTATATGTTTGAGGCACCCCGTATGGACCAAACTCGCTACAATAGTAATGATCCACGAGTCTAGTTTGGTATCCACTACTCCATGTCAAGGCACCCGGTTTAGCTTAGTCTTGCACAAGGCCATTGGTGTGAGGCACTCCGTAAGGACCAAACTCACTACAGTAGTTATGATCTGTGAGACTAACTTGTCAGCTGTTTCTACTCAGCTTGGTACGCTAACCATTGCTCGAAAACAATTATTAAAGCTGATCTTAGTCTGGCACAAGGCCATAATAGTTGAGTAGCGAGCGAAAATTCGATTTATTACCCTTATGAGTTGGCTTGGGAAATGAGTTTGCTACTGACCGTATTTTCTGGCTGATAAGAGGCAGCAAGAGGAAACTCGCACTCTTTAATTAACAGGTATTTTACAGGAAAAAATATTGGAGGATTAAATAGCTTACCATACTGGGGTTCATAAGGGTTGACAAACTCCTCCTTACAACTTGACCTTTGTGTGCTGAGATGCTAGATGAAATACTCAGAAATAATATGATCTGGGTTAGAGGCTAAAAATTTACCGAGATTAAAAGAATAACTTTTACCAGTCCACAGAGAATTTTCACTGCAGAGGTCCCCCCCCCAAATCTGATACAGCACTTGGTGCAAATTGAAAATTTCATGTTTTTGTTTTTATCAAATTTTTCTTTTTCAACTTTTAGCTCTCTGCATTCTTTCTCAAGGGTGCCAAGATTTTGTGCACTGAGTAACTTTGAATACCTGTAACTTGTGTGCCTGTTCATGTATGACTGTAATTGATATGACTGTACAACTGCAAGATTCAAACTGCGGTGGCAGGACGAAAACTTTGCTTTGTGAACAAAGTGATGAAGGTGCAAAATGATAAAGGTTGAAAAATTTGCTGCCTGACCTGAATTAAAATGAAGAGCTCTGACCCAGTTGAATGAATTGATTTTCTCAAAGGTCACTGTGACCAGAAGTAGAGTAGTGACCCAATTGAACTTGATTGAGCTAAATTTTGAAAAGCATATCAATCAACACAAAGCTGTTTGTATATCAAAGGTTAGAAAAGAGAATGATAGATTCTATATTAGAAATCAGATAAAATGGAGTGTGTCTATACGAAATTCAGAATGGTGTATTAGGGTCAGGCAAAGATAATTGAAGAGGAATCCGATTTTGACTTCCGGGTAGAGAATAGGTGTAGGTTAAAAAATACAGACGATTATGATTGGAAAAAAAAAAAAAAGCTACAAAGCACTCAAGAGAGCACATAATCCTGCCAATGTCATTGTCGCTAAGAATGCAATGTAAATCAGACCATATATAGCTATGATGCAGGGTAGGTAATTGCTAAACATCCCGACCGATTCTTCCGAACCCAATGACTTACCTTTCCAGCAAATCTCATGGAAATGAGATGTGGTGCGGATATATAGCTACGATGCAAGGGAGCTAACTGTAAAACAAATCCTGGTTTCACACCAATATCTACTTGATTCCTCCCTAGCTCAAAGCCAACCTTTCAACAAAATATTGTTGAAATTTACAGAGAACTTCTGGAGTCAAATAGATGGATAGTTAGGTTGACAAACAGACAGACAGACGGAAGTGAATGCATATTCAATGTCCAACTCTGTTCAGCAGGAGTAAATAAAAAAAACTTTGAATAACCAGTCTAGTTTGTCACTCAGTAGAAACTGTCTTTTGGCAGCATGCCATGTTGAGAGTGATCAATCAAAAATTGGAAAAAGAGGTGCTCAATGGCTAAGTTACTTCTCATGCCTTCTGTCGGACCTCTAAAAAGTCTCAATTTTCAAAAACGTGAACAAAACCAGGTACGAACTAGGGACCAATTCAGCATAAACTTACATTGAAATTTAACCCCCTCTAAAACTATGGGGGATATTCAGGGAAAAAAAAAACAACTTTTTTTTGTAGACAATAAGAGATGAATGCTTTCATTTTCAGCCCTCTAGCTCCATTGGTGTGGCCTGTACATATGATTCATGCAGAGCCAACCAGCCGGCAAGACTTGGAAAAAGGAGAGCAACCCATGTTGACGGTTTATAATATGCAAGAAAAGAGCCCCTTCTGTTAAACACCATTACCAACAACAAACCGGTTTAATAACTTTTGCTGGGTTTAGGTTATTCATGTGTTTTAAAATCTATATGGACTGATTTATGTATGTATCCATCAGGACTTCACCCAGCCCTTACCATTCATTGAAGAAACTTGAAATTTTACGCCCACACTCCTTTCAATGAATAGGGAAAATGTTTTTTTTTTTTTTTGTTTTTTGGACCCCAATCCCAAGGTTTTTAGTGTAGGGTACAATATGCAATGTAAGTTTACACTAATTTGGTCTCTAGTTTATTCCTGCTGGTTTAATTGAAAATTTATATCTTTTTGAGTAACCATAGACCAACAAAAGGCGAGTATCATAACTCATTCATTGATCATCCCTTTTTCCAACTTTTTAGTTGATCGCCTCCCAACACAGCAGATATGGGTTGTGGTGATTCATAATTTCCTTTGGAATGCTAGTTTGTTATTTATAGCTGATATTTTTTTTCTAATTGTTCCTGTCTGGATGTTTTTCCCATGCAAATCACGATTCTAAGCTCAGACGACGCACACCTTCTTGTTACAGCTCTTTTCTTCTCAGGACAAAGTTCAATGGGAAAGTTTAATTTATAAATTAGGCACAATAAGAGATCAACAACAATAGCTATTAATAAAATAGAACAATTGTTATAATGTACTGCAGTAGAAATTATGCGACAGATAGAAGATTCATTCTTACCATAGATCTTAGCAATCTCAGCATAAGAATTTTTTTTCCTTTCTTTATTAAGCCGAGAGCTTCCATCTTTTCATCCTTTAAAGGAAGCACTTTACGGCTTCTTTTCGCCATATCCAAATTGCGAGTATCACTATCCTTCCGCTTTGGGACCATTATCAAGTGAAACTTATAAATAGTTTATTTCTGGGCTTGACTGTGGGTAACTAGAACTGTGAAAAGAGAATCTGTGGATAATGGAAGGCCACTGTATTTCTGCGTCTGAAGACACATTTTTGTGTCAGAGATGTGTCCCTGATTTTTTACATGTTTTCCACAAAACATTTTTTGTAAGGAAAGAGATAAAAAGAATCTTTGTATATTCAATCATGTATTGGGTTGGCCAAAAAGTTTGTTGTTTTTTGATTTTAGATATCATAAGAAGCGTTTTGCTTTTGATTGTATTGTGACAGCTGTCATATCAGCATGCATTTTAAAGACGAGGAAAGCTTAGGAGACGATGAAAATTTTTAGTGAAGATCAGAAGTAAACTAGACTGGGTGCATTTCCTGAAGGAACTGCATATGTCATTGCATTGCAGCAGCAGCTCGTTGATTCAAAGAGCGTAGGATGACAACGCGAAACAGCATAAGATACCACTATATATTTGTAACCAGGGCAGGTGCAAATTCCTGTTGAATTGACACACAAGTTACCATGGTTGTCTGTCTCAGGAATTCTAGATATTTTGCCAAAAATCTCGTTCATCAAGCCCTATTTTTATTGAAATTTCTTATAATAACAACACATGTACCTCACAGAAAGTAGAAGTCTGGTTTAACATAGTAAATTGTAAATAGAACCTTGAAAAGTTCATTTTTTTTTCAAAACTGTATGTAAGCGCAATGTACGGCATTAAGTTGCACCAATTAGTGTTGGAATGGTGTTGATATCTTAAAAAACTGTACAAAGAGAAATGGTGCCAAAAATAAGTGGTATAAGAATTTTGCTACCTTTGCCTAAAAATGAATATCTATAACGTAGTTGCTTCATTTTTTTCAGAATACTCCCACACTGTATGCTCATCTCTCTGTCACCCTAGATTTTACTAACCAACTTACTCCACCCCAACTCTTTGGACAGTGATACAAGGTTTTATAGAGCAATAAATTGGCTTGGTGAGATCAAAGGTGCTGACACAATGACTAGTATTGTCAGTTTCATATGGGAATGGGTAGTACAGAACCTGTAGGATGAAATGGGATGTAATTTTTATTTCAAAAGAATTGAAAATTAAATCGTATACTCTCTCTCTCTCTCTCTCTCTCTCTCTCTCTCTCTCTCTCTCTCTCTCTCTCTCTCTCTCTCTCAACTAAACTTTTGCACAAACGATTAAATGTCATGATGCTTTGTCACAGTGGTAGCAAAAAAAAAAGTGTCCATTCCACTTTATTTTTGTAAATCGATCACCTCTCTAAAAACAAGTGAAAAAAAAAAATATATATTTTCAGAAGATGCCTACTGGAGTAAATGTGTAAATTTCCAAGGCTCTGTGCCAAATGTGGCCAGGAGCACTGACACAGACAGACAGATGAGTGGAAAGGGAAGAATAAGAATATTTAGCCATGTTTCTTGTTGTTTGGTCGGGTCGGTGATTGTGGCTATCGTTATTCAATAAACTAGCCGGCCTTGTGATGTCATATACTTTACTTTGAAACCTTCTCCTAGGTCAATTAAACATGCATGCCAAATTTGGTTGCGGGAATCGGACTTTCAGTATTATATAATAGATTGAAATTGGGTCATTATTATTAGGGCGTGAGTGAATGCTGACCCCACAATTTTTAATGTGTTTATTTTTTTATTTTTGGTGTGGGGGGGGCGGTAGGAGAAATTATGCATGAATTTTCACTTACCTATGCTGCATACGTAGAGTACTGGCTGAAGTCAGAAGTTTTTAAAAAAAGTTGTCCGACCAAAAATCGACCATTGTAAAATAATATAATAGATGAATGAATCGCAGGTCTGGTTAGCCACTCTATAGAAACTGTCACGTGATCAACATTTCTTGGCAGCATGCTGTGTTGGGGGTGATCAGTTGAAAAATTTTAACAAGGGGTGATCAATGAATAAGTTACTTATTGTGCCTTTTGTTGAACAGTGATTACTGCGAAGTTAAAATTTACAAAAAGCAAACATGAATATTATTGGACTCAAACAAAGCAATCATTTTAGCATAAACTTGCATTGCAAATTGAACACCACTGAAAACCTATTTTAAGGGGGGGGGATTTTCCAAAAGCAAGAAAAGTTTTATCATAGACATAATAAGGAATAAATGTTTAAAATCTCAGCCATTGGTACAGCCTGTATGTGTGATGCATACATAACCAGACTCACTTGAAAACTGAAGGAACCAATTGACAATTTTGGAGACTGTTCTGGTTGACTGTTTCTAAAAAGCACATAGAAGAACGATTGTGTGAATGCGCTTATGCAAAATCATACAAATAAAAGAAAGATGTCTGCATAAAATTTCCTTTTTGTAGAATAGTTGATTGATTTATACAGCATTAGTAAGGAGGAAGATTCTCATCAGTTAATTAAGAGAGGAGCAAAGTGAGAGAGTTAGGTTAATAAATTAATCATCACCCTCTCTTCCCCTTCTCTCTCCTTCTTTCCTTCCTCTCTCTCTTCCTTTCTTACTCCTCTCCTTCTCTCTCTGTGCACCTTGCTTACTCTCTCTGTGCACCTTGCTTACTCTCTGTGCGCCTCTTCTTTACTCTCTCTCTCCCTCTTTCCTATTTCTTCTCTCTCCCTCTTTCCTATTTCTTCTCTCTCCCTCTTTCCTATTTCTTCTCTCTCCCTCTTTCCTATTTCTTCTCTCTCCCTCTTTCCTATTTCTTCTTTCTGTCCCTCTTTCCTATTTTTTCTTTCTGTCCCTCATTCACTTCCTCTAATTTTTTTTTCTCTTCTCTCTCCATCTCTCCTCTACTTCCTCTAACTCCCTCTTTCTCTCATAAAGGAAGAGTGAGTGATGGTAATGAATTAATCATATCTCTCTCTCCCCCTTTTTCTTACATCTTCTCCCTAGCCTCACTCTCTCTTATTCTCTTCACCTTCTCTCTCTCTCTCTGATAGTCTACCTCTCCCTCCTTGTCCTTTCCCTCTATTTTCCTCTTCCTCTCATTTTCTTCTCACTCTCTCTCTTCATCATCCTCTTTGCTGTCTTCCTTTCATCCTCTTCCCCTCATCCTGTCACCCTCTTTTCTCCATATCCTCTCACTATCCCTTATCCCTCCCTCTCTCTTCATTTCTTTTTCTCTCCTCTCCCTCCCATTCCACACTCCCTTTATCTCTTTTTCATTCCCTCCTCTTTCTTGTTTCTCAGTCTCTCTTCCTCCTTTGATGTTCACCCCCACCCCGTCTCCACCTCTTCTGCTTTGCTTTGATGTTTTTTTTGTCTTTGTTGTCGTTTTTCTTTTTCTTTTCATTCTTGATTCCTTCCTTTGATCTCCTTTCGTTTCCAGGTCTTTTAATTTGTGGAATTGTGGGAAAAAGAATCGTTCAAGTTTTCTTCTTTTTTTTCTTTTCTTTTTCTTCTTTCATTTTCCTTCATTTTTCTTCAAGTCTGGGAGAGTGGGAAAAACTTGCTATCTTGTTTACTGTTATAGTGTTTGTTTATTAGTTCACCTCATTTGACCTTTGGAATAGATTATGATGATCGGGGTGGGTTGGGGGTGAAGAAATATTTGAAGGAGGAGAACGTCTGAGAGAGAGAGAGGAAACAGGAAAAAAAAATTCATTCACATCTTGTCACTCGCAGCCAGGCCAGTCAAAGGTTTCATGTTGGGGTAGTATGAGAGGGAGGGGGGTTGGCTTGAGTTATTTAAGGTAGTGCAGAGATCAGTGTCTGGAGAAGAAGGAGGAGGATTACCGGGATCGCAACAGGGAAGGCTTTCTACATGATCTACAGCTGCTTATGGCACCAAGTATATCCGCTTGGTCACCCATCTAGTTACTGAGCAGGTTAAATGTTGCTTAACCAGTGTATCCTATGCGATTTGGCTGTAACAAGAAAAAAGTGAGGGAAGTGTAAAAGAAAAGTCTTTTTCTTCTTGGTAGCTTCCAGATATACATCCCGGCAAATCTGACGGAGAGAAGTTATCTGCATTAGCCAGCCTGATCCAGAGACCTAAAAGAAATGTAATGTTATAGGTCAGTCTCTGATGAGTAAAGGCCTTGGCAGTCCCCAAGTGTCCACAGTCTCCCGGGACCAACTTTGAGCTGTCCGTGCTGCTCCATTTTGTTTTGGTGTTCCATCTCCCCAAGGGTGAGTGCAGGATCTTTTGCGATGTAATTCCGAAAAGTAGGACTGACAGGTGGTGGCATCCTGTTCAATCACTTTTGTGTTGTAACCTCCTGGAATGTCAGAGGGAGGCTAGCTACACCTTGCTCTAGGGTGACCTGGAGCAGCTCCCTAATGTATTTTTACACACCCACATACCATGGGGAAAAAGACAAAAGGAAGAAGGAAGAGGAAAAAGCATTTCAAAATAAGGAAGAGAGAAAGACTGCTGACAGGGAGGGAGGGAGGGTTAAGAAGAAAAGGAGGAAATATTATCACTACGATTATATGTTTCCCCTCTATGGAAAAGCTGAGTGTTCCTATGGATATTTCTTGGAAAAGGAGAAAGCAATTACCATTGATTCACACGGGGAAAATTTTTTGAGTGATCCTAGATCCCAAAATTGTATCTTAGGCTGAGTTGTCAAGAGGTTGGAGTGGAGGGAGATACAATTTGGTTGTAGGAGAGGGAAAAAGAGCATTGCATTGCCTCGATGGTAGCTCCTGATTGGTCATTGCAGAAAGCTCGAAGTTGAATCTCTGTCTTATTATATGTAGGCATCAGCTAGAAATCTCAGTTTGGGCGGCTATCTCTTAAAAAGTCTGAATTTTCAACAAGAAAAAAGTGCAAATACTGCCAGACGCGAACTGAGTGACTGATTTAGTGTAAACTTACGTTGCAAATTGAATCTAACTAAAAACCTATTTATGGTTGGGAATTTTGAAAGAACCAATAAACTGTTTTCTAGTCATAAGGAGTAAATGTTTGAATTTTCAGTCACCTAACTCTATTGGTATAGCATGTATGCGTGACATATACATAGCCAGCCAGACTGACCAAGATAAAAATTGAAGAAACCTTTGTTTGACTGTTTCAAAAAAATCTACTTAGTGTATATGTGTGTGGGTGTGCCTATGTTTTTTTTGTTGTTTTTTTTATGGACCAGATTTTGAACCATCCTTTTGACTTCTGAAGACCAAGATTTTATATTGGTTTGAACCTTGACTGGTGTCATTAGAAACTCATTCACTAACCAAAGAACGTTTAAGAATATTAATCTTACTCAGGTACCCAGACTATTTCTGTTTGTTCTTTGAAATTAACTGGTTTTAATTACTAATAAAATAAATGACTTTGTCGAATGCAGGGCCTAAAAGTTTGAAGGTGACGTTGGAAAATATCCTTAATGGCTGGCATTGATGTCGAATGGTTTTTGTTAATGATGTGGGAGGGATGAAAAGGGTAGGGTGGGGAGATTGGAAAAGAGATTGGTGTTAGGGTGGGGAAGACTGGAAAGATGAAAGAAGGGGGTGGAGAGTAGATGAAGGAAGAAAGAATAGAAACAAGGGAAAGAGGAGAGAGTAAGAGAAATAAAGGAGAGTGAGATGAAAAAGGAGAGAAGAACGAGGGAGAGAGGACAGGAAAGAAAGAGAAAAGGATAGGATAAGAAGAACGAGAGAATAAAGAAGGAGAGATGAGGAGAACAAGAGAGGGGAATGAAAGAGAGAGGGTAAAGAAGAAAAAGGACAGAAAGGAAAGAGGGAAAGAGAGGGAAATGAGGATAAGAAAAAAGGAGAGAAAAGGGAAAATGAGAAGAGGAATAAGAGCAC
>OY735229.1:45918710-45946210 GCA_963457665.1 Thysanoteuthis rhombus
CATCTTTTTTTTTTTTATTCAGCAAAGAAAAATATATTAATGTTTGTTAAAACCCAACATCCTTTTCCCAATAGATCTTTCAAATTGTGTGTGTGTGTGAGTGTGTGTATATATATATATATATATATATATATATATATATATACATATATGTGTGTGTCTGTCTCTGTATGTTTGCATGTGTGTGTATATATTCGTGTGTATATATATATATATATATATATATATATATATATATATATATATATGTCTGTGTATGTGTGCTTGTCTGTCTGTATGCATGCATGTGTATGTATATATGTCTGTATATGTGCCTGTCTGTCCCTGTATGTATGTATGTGTGTGTGTGCGTGTATATATATATATATATATATATATGTCTGTGCATTTCTCGCTTTGTGTCTGTCTGTGTGTCTGTGGCTGTTGATTTCAAACAATTCTATATATCTTCATTTTTTCCATACATATAACTCTATATCTACGTCTCTGCCCAATTTGAAAACCAGTCAAATCTGAGGCTTTTGTGGCAAATTTTCATGAGTGCAAACAAAATAAAACAACCTTGACTCGTTTAAAATTGATTCTAAACAATTCCATAAAGAATTGAGAAGGTTTTTTTCATAGACAAATTAATTCTTTCATTATTACATCAGACCAGACCTGACCTGACCAGATTTTGAGGTCATCTTCAGTGATCTACATCATTGACAGTTGTTCATCATGAGGCATGCAAACCAGAACATTTTTTTAGTCCTGATAGGGTATCTCCAATTGTTTGCTTACATCCCGTTTCACCCACCCTCGAAATGTAATGAACAAGGATAATGGAAAAACGTGCTTGTGCTTGAATGGGAGCATAGCTTACCCAACTGTCATTCATTCATTACTCCTCCTGCACAAGTCTGAAGTCTAAAAATTTAGTTATAGTTGTAGGAGACCTCAGGAATAGATATGTACCATAAGTAATACATTGCATAAAAAAAAAGTTGTATACTTTAAATGCAGGAGTGAATATGCGTGAGTAATGATGATATCAGAGTTGTTATCACCCATGGAATTCCCACGGTTTTGTTAATAAATCAATTAACCTTGCAAATGATTAGTTAGAGGAAATTCTTGCAGGTGTTTAATTAAGGTCAAAACTACAATGTCAGGTGAGGCAAGGCTGATAAGGAAACTGCCAAAAATAAATTTAATAATAATAATAATGACAGATTTATTTAATCACTCAATAGAAATCCTTGCATGACCAATGTTCTAGCTGTATATTATGTTAAGGGTGATCAATTAACAAATTGGAAATAGGGGAGATCATAATGAATACCTCTTATCGCCTTTTTATTGGGGCAGTGCTCACTAAAAAAAAAGTCTAAATTCCAAAAAAAATGATCATGACAGCTAGCAGACAAAAACTAAGGGATCTATTCAGCACGAACTTACATTGCAAATTGAACCCTCTCTTAAAAACATATTTATTGTGTTTGGATTTTGAAAAAAATAAACAAAAACAGGCATTTTTTTCTAGATGGAGGATTTGAAGAAGAAAATTAAAAGCACTTTTTTTTTCTTCTAGATATGATAAGGAGTGAATGTCAGAATTTTCTGCCCTCTTGCTCCATTAGTGTGGCCTGTACATGAGATGACGTTCTAAAAACTTTGTCCTGATCAATTAAGTACTATTCGAAGTTACTATAGCATTTAAAATATGGTACCTATTTGGTTCCAATTCAATGAAAATGTTGTTCGATTTTATCAAATTAATCCTTCAATAAGTCTCTTCTTTCTTGCAATAGAAGCATTCGTGGTACAAATATCTTCCTTTTTAGCCAAATTTACTAAATATATAAAACAATTGGTACTCATACAAGAGTGGAGTCAAGCAATTAAGACAAAAAAGTTATTCTCCGTGAATAATTTTAAAAAAAGATTCCAAAGGCCGGATACTCGCTAAAATAATTCCCATGCTGAAGGGTTATACTAATATTGCCTTGTGTCCTCATTTACCTTTTTTCCCCCCCTTAACCCGTTTGAAGCTTTTAAAATATACTTATGGTAGTGTTTTTTTTTGCACGGAAGATATAAATAGAAATTTATCTTTATTTTGAAATTTAAAAAAATCTTCTGTGCATAAAAACATTATTCTAAGTAGATTTGGAAGCTTTATATGGCCTGAGGGATGAAAAAGTAGATGAGTGCCACGGAGAATAAATAGTATAACCCTTTTATAAGGGATTATTTTCATGTATGTCCAGGCACAAAAAATTTTCAAGAAAAATCATTGAAGGGGAATAACTTTTTTGTCTTAATTGTTGGATCCCACACTTGTATAAGTACCAAGTACCAAGAAAACAAAGCCATCGGAACTCATGAGACGTAAAGATTTTAATTCTCGAGCTTCAGAAAATTTTTTCATTGAATCAAATCTAGTTTCGTCTTAAATCAAATTCAGTCTTGTACTAAATGAAAAATGGCATCATTGAATAATTCATACTAAATCAAATTTGTATTATTCGAATTCAAACTGAGGCTTGACTGTATCTTTGAACACCCGATGGTTTTTGGAGATGATTTTTGTCGGAATTTATGAAACTTGAAATTCATTTATTCAATAAGAACCACGTCTGTCACACTTATAGTATCAGTAGCAGCCATCACCACCTCCCTTCCTACCATCTTATTAAATTACCTGACCTTTCTTTCTGTCTTTTCTCTTTCTACCCTCTTATTAAACTACCTAATTTCTTTTATGCCCTCTCTCTTCCCACCCTCTTATTAAACTACCTAACTTTACCCCTATGTTATCACTGGAGGTGTAACATTTGTATGCAGTTAGGAACAAGGTGAAGAATCTTTAAAACCATTAACCAAAACTATCAACGTAGATTTCTCCAGTTTTTAAGTGTTTTTGCCTGACTGGCTGGCTATGTATATACCACGTTTGAATTAATGAACCTATGAAAGTGGAAATTTGAACATTTACTTATTAAGTCTGGAATAATGTTATCTTGTCTCTTGGAAATCCTCCCCCCTTCCAAATAATTTTTCATGGGGGGGGTATTAATTTACTATGTAAATCTCTGCAATTTACTAAGTTTATGTTCCATTGATCCCTTAGATTGTGTCTGGCAGTGTTTTTTTTTTTTTTTTTTTTTCTGAATTCTGACTTTTTAATGATCACTGTCCAAGAAAAGGCTAGAGAAGTTACTTATTCATTCACTACCCCTTTTGCTAATTATTTTAGTTGCTTTTTGTTTTTTTCCTAGTTGATCACCCCAAAGCTGCCAAAAGACATTGGACACGTGACAGTTTTTACTGAGTGACCAACCTGACTTGTTATACATAATATCTTTGAACACCTGATGGCCTGTGTCGGAATTTATGAAACTTGAAATTCCAAACATTTCCCCCTCCCCCCGCCCATGTCCCTCCCCTTTCCCCACTGATTCCAACCGCCAAAGAATGGTAAATGGAAAAAAGGAATGTTGGTAAAGATTGGTAATCTGAGCAAAGTGGTTCATGTTTTTAGATGCAGACTGTCTGTGACTGCGTGTGCTTGAAGTCAATTTCATGATTCACCAGGAAAACAGAAGAAAGAATTTGAGAAAAAAAAATAATAGAAAAAAACTAGAAAGCACTCAGAGAACACTACGTCTGCCAAATCCAGTGTCATTCTCTAAAATCTGAATGAAAATCAGTTTGATGATAGATACGATGCAAGGGAGGTAACTTTGTGAGATTTGATTTCCCCATACGAAAAATATTTCAATAGGAGGAAAATTCCTCGGTCTGGACATATAGCTACAATATAAGGGAGGTAACTGCCTGGATCCAGCGGGAAATTTTAATTGTTCCTTCCATGGCCTATTGCCTACACTTCCACAAAATTTCATTGAGAACTTTTGGAGATAATGTGTGGACTGACAGACAGATGGGAAGGCAGAAGGAAGGTTATACATATATATCTCCAACTAAGTTGGCCAGGCTGGAGAAATGGAAAAAAATTGAGAAAAAGAAAACTGAAAGAATTTGTTTTGCCTGCAGTAATCTCTGCGAAGACGATTGTTTGTTGTGACGATAAGGAATTTGCGTTCACATGTCGCCTTTTTGCGTGACAAATTATTTGCAGAATTCGTTTTTTTTTTTATCTTCTCTCTTTTTAAGTACAAATTATTTCATATAACCTTGCTAAGGTTTTTTTTAAAAACTTCATAAATAGCTTGTGTGTGACTGTCAATGTGATTTGATAGATAGGAGAATAAAGAAAATGTTTCAATATGCAGTTTTTCTTAAATATCCGCATTTTTACATCGGTTTAGTCAAGGTATTGAGGGAAAAAAAAATAATCTCTGTGTGATATTTCCTAAACCAATGGTTTTGAAACTGGGTTCAACAGACCACTCATCATCATCATTTCATCATCAGTCTTTTAACGTCCGTCGTTAGACATAGACCTTCCCCAAGATTCACCATAATTCCCTATCATGGGCATCGTGGAGCCAGTATGTCCTGAATTTGTCAAGTTCATCTCTCCATCTTGTGTTCTGTCGGCTTCGGTTTCTTATGTGATCTCTGGGGATCCATGTTGTGAGACGTGATGTCCATCGGTTGTCTTTCATTCTTGCAACATGGCCTGCCCATTGCCATTTGAGTTTTTTAATAGTTTCTATGATGTCACGAACACCTGTTTTCTTCCTTATATACTGTGCTGTCTTGTGGTCTCTCCATGTAAGGTTGAGCATGATTCTCTCATGCGCATGTTGCATACTTCTCAGTTTGCAGGCCTGGAGGTCCATCAAATAATTATTAGGAGTCTGCAGCAGTGTTAGATCTGAACCTGACATTGCGAATTGCATGGAAGAGAAACAATATTGTACAATCAAAAAAAATTGTACATACAGTTCTGTAACATATATTACAATTTGGAATGAATTAATTTTCAATGATATATGATTTTAAATGTCAAAAATTGCTTTCTATTGTAGCTAATTGATTGGTCTAAAAACTAAATGCTAAAAATAGGGGTATGCCAGAATATCTCCTTTACAGAAAGGTTCCTTGAGCTTTCCAAGTTTCTGAACCACTATCGTACACTGTTTTTCTTCTATTTTGAAATAATACTGATTGCTTTTTCTTGTTAAATCTTTGAAAAAAATTTCCATGAAGACTTATCCGCAAGAAATTATTTATATGTTATAGGCCTCCTCAATTACAATGCAGTTTGTGATAATGCAGTTCACAATATAACAGGTGGAAGGTGGACATCAAAATATTAATCTAGCTCCAAAATGACTGAATTGGTCTACTCTGGTTATTGACCCCCCTGGTTGTAATGCGTTTGGTTTTCTTGGACCCCAACACCTGAGTACTATGTATAAAATGTCTCTCTTTACTTTCTTAATTTACTCTTCATTACATTAGTTGAATTTTTCTAATACCTTTTCATTTTGACCACTGTTATTGTCTTGGTTGTTAGAGTCACAACTTTTCCACCATTTAACCTTCTGGCCTTCTCCAGGTATCTGATGTAGTCGGTAACCTTTTGGGTATTTAGAACCACACCTCTTATTTATGAAAGTAGATTGTTCTCATTCTACTGTCCTTGCTAGAGAATATCTTGTTTCTATTGATTCTTCCTAGTTGATTCATCCTTGCGATGTTGCGTATCTGCCTCTTCCATTGCATCTGATACTTTCAATGTTATTCTCTATCCTTCTGATTTATTCCACTGGGGTTGGTGATCCTCCCTTTCCTTCCACACATGATCAGCCATGCCTGATTTCGTCATCCCCCTCCCCCAGAGGTGAGACTTGATAAAGATGTGTAGACAAATTGGAAAAAACCTTCTGGGTTTTAGAATTAGTCGTCTCGTAAACACACATAAATTTTTTCCTGTTTTATCAATATTCATTCATTCTTTATAGGTTCGCCTGTAATTTAATATTTTTTTGCTTTCTTTTCGACTGTTTGTTGTGATGGTATTAAGTCTCTTTCTTGGCCTCTCTTCCTCTCTACCTCTCTCCCTCTGTCCTTCTCTCTTTCCCTGTTCCTCCTCTCTCTGTCTCTGTCCCATCCCTCTCTGTTTGTCCCTCCTCTCTGTTTTCGTATTGTTCTCTCTCTATCCTTCTCACTCTCTGTGTCTTTGTATCCCCCCTCCCACTTTCCTTTTTTTTTCTTTTTGGTGAATATTAATTTGATTTTTCAGCTCAAAAATATAGCTGCTGTGAACTAAAAACAAACAGAAAAAAAAAGCCATGGTATCTCAAATAGTCAGTTAGTCTTCTGATAAAGACATTTCTAACATCAGAAACTTTATGAAAAATGATCTTATTAAAACAGCAACTACTGCAACCATTAAAAAAAGGCTTGAAGTTATTTCTTTTGCCAATTTTGTAAAAATTATTTCTCATCTATATTTCCAAGTTCTCTGGGTTTCGCTGAAGTTAGCTGTCTGGTTTGCATATCAGACTGGGAAATACTAAGCTTATCGTTCAATATTATCAATGATTGTTTGATGAAGCCTTGGGTTGCGTAAGAAAGCAAAATCTCTAAAATATTGTCTGAAATTCTATGATAGGTCATTAATGTTATTCCAGGAGTTTATTGAGGTTCAGAGTAGCTGAATTGTTGATCACACAGAGACTAGAATTGGCAAGCCATGATCAAACTCTTTTTGTGTTTACTTCACCTTGGGAAAAGCATGAATCCCCCCCCCAGCAATAAATAAATAGTAATACAGATTATGCTCCCCAGCAATGGTTAACTATCAGTCAAGGAAACAGATAACTCTGACTCCCAAGAAGTTTGAAGAGGGATGGGCCCCATCAGGCTATCTTGCTTCTGACACATCCATGATAAAAGCATCTGCGGTACCTTTGGTCCCTGCACTAGATTACTGGAGGGCGAGAGTTGACTGGACTAATATTCTCATCTTCATTGTCTGGTCAAAACAAAGGGATAAAACAGTGTGTCTTTTGTCTTAATTCTGAGATAATTACTTTCATTATTCCATGAATTGATCGGACTAAAACCTTTGCTTTGGTTCATAGCTCTCCGTTTTGGTCAGAGCCTTTTTCTTTTACCTTCCTCATTTTCTAAAATGGTATGGAGTAGCTGAACAGCCAACAGCAAGGAAAGATGACTGAGACAGTTTGTGCTCATTTTGCTGCATGCCCTTGGGAAAGGCATGAATCTATCTATTCTTCCCCCCCCCCAGCTATGGGTAAACAGTAGGGCAGACTAGACTCTGGAAACCAATCTTGGAGACAAACAACCAGCCTGAAGAAGATTGCGCTCATTCAGGTTATCTTGCCCTTGATATACCCACGATGAAATCATGTGTGGTGCCTCAACGGCCCTACAATGGGATAGGTAAAGGTAAAGGTTGGAAAATTTCTGAGATTCTGGGATGATTGACTCTTGTCATTCCATAAATCGACCTGACTTATATTCCTATCATGTTTTTGGTTTCAGCACTCAGTGCATTGATTTGCTTTCCTTATTGTCTGAATCGAAACATTGTGGTAAAATCAATGAAGATGAGGATATTAGTTCAAATAATTCATGAAGAAAAATCCTTTGCTTGACAAGATACAAGTTGATGAATAGTGGGTTGAAAATTGAAAATAAGTTCAGCTTGAGCTGGTGCAAGGCGTAAGTAATGAGGGCACACAAAAAAGATTGAAACCACTATCAGTGGCTTGTAGGATGAGCTTTCTAGCTATCACTCTATGGTAGGTGCTTAAATGCTCATGCAGGCACAGAGGAAACAGTTTATCATAATCATAGATTATGTTATCAAATTATTACTACTATAAAATCAGGTAGTCCTGAACACTTTTAAAATGAATTAAGGATTAGAAATGAATTACGTAATGATTATTTATTATGTAAACTTGTTTTTAACAATGAATTTATAATAATGGATATGATTTGTTCTAATTTTTATACCATTTGTTTAATGATATCAGTCAGTTGTTACTTGAAAGACCCTGTTCAACTAATCATAAGTGGCTTTCTATTTTCACTGAGCCAAGGTTAGTCCAGCACAAGACTCCAATAATTGAACAACCAGTTAGGATCAAACTCACTTTTCATGTAGCCTGATACTTATTTCTCCAAAGTAGGTATCCAAAGTACTCATTATGTGAGATATGGTTAATAAGCTAAATGCTTTTACTGGTTTGCTTGGTGTAACCCTTTGCTACAAAATCGGGGCATCCAGTGAGGATTGAACCCGTGAGCAATGGTACGCAAGATTAATTTCACAGGAGCTAATCAGATATCCTTGTAATATGAGGCATGGTAATAAAAGAAGACATTTTTACATTGAAAATTGTCAACCAAAACTGTCAACATAGTTTTCTCCAGTTTTTAAGTGATTTTGCCAGCCTTGCTGGCTATATGTGTATGGTGCATACAGGCTGCACTTATGGAGCTAAAGGGCTAAAAATTTAATCATTTACTCATTATATCAAGAAAAATGCTTTTTTCCCCTCCTAAATAGGTTTTTTAGTACTTGGTTAAATTTACAATGTAAGTTTATGCTCAATTGGTCCCTTAGCTTGTGTTTACGCTTGTTTTTAGAAAATTCTGACATTCAGTGATCACGGCTCAACAAAAGGCAAGAGAAATAACTCATTCATTGATCATGCCTTTTTCTAATTATTTGATTGATCAACCCCCCCCCCTCATTGTATGCTGCCAAAAGATACTGGTTACATAACAGTTTCTATTGAGTGACTCACCAGACCTGTTTGATTTTTTTGGCTGGTTGTTTTAGTTTGTCTTAGGTTTGAGGTCATAATAATGAAATAAATCATGTCACCTACTTATGCATTATATATTTTGGTTCTTTAAAAACCCATTATGTTAGATTCAAACTCACAGAATGTCTTCAACAATGATCTTATTTATTTTTTCATTGTGCATTTATGGAATTTTTCTTCTGTTTTTTGTTGAAGGACTTCTTATTAAAACATCTGTTTTATTTGAGTAGAAAACCTGCATTCCTTTGCCGATGGTTGTTTTTTGAATAATAGACAGAAAGTATTGACGCACTAACCAAAAAACAAAATAACGTCAGTTGTAGGTGAAAATTGTCGGTGAAAGTCATGTTTTATGATTCAACAACAACAACACAAACAACAAAAATGGAAAGAAAAGAAGAATGCTTGTTGATAGTAGGGAAATATTTTCTTCTTTTCCTTAGAAGAGTATCTCTTACTTCTTTTCACATGTTGTTCATAAAATGGTTGAAGTGTGAATGATTGTCCAACAAATAGATAAGGACGATTTCATCTTTGTTCAAATTTGTAAAGAGCAAAATAATTAACTATAATCAATTTTAATTCTTCAGTTCATTCTAGGGAATTCAAATGGTAATTAGAGTAATTTCAACTTCTGATTAAAATTACTTCCCTTGCACTTTTTGGTAATTCTTCTTTCACTCTTTAATTGAATTCATAAATGAGTTCCATTCCATTGAAGAGCTCTATTCATTGGAGAATTCTACAGCGATTAAGAGCGGTTTATGAATCTAAGTGTTGATTTCTGCAGCTAGATAAGTGTAAGTGTGGAGAATAATAAATATTTTGAAAGGAGAAGTTTTACCGTGGACACACTTAAAGGAAATGTGATGAGGCTGCTGAGTATGATCCTAAAAGAGGACTTTGCAGAGGAATGCTGGGATAAGAATGTTAGATCTGAAGGGGGGTACTTTAAGAGGGAATAAGGTGCTGTAGCACTAGATAGGCTATATGTCATCAATATCAAATTTATGGATACTTAGCAGACAGACCTTGTAAACTACATTACATTTTGTGCCCTCTGTGTTTGCTCACTGATTTCTTTTGTGGGTTTTTCTAATCTTTTTTGCTTGTGATCTAAATATGTGGAGCCATCTTAGTTGTTTTGAGGAGGAGGAGGAAGAGAAGAAAGAGGAGAAGGACAATTCCCTCCAATGTTTTTATCTTGTTTGTCCTGTTCTTTTCTTTAAAGCTATCTCGTCTCTAAAACTGATGTGACCTATTATAGATCTTCTCCAACGAAACATTCAATGATTTTTGTTTTTCACTCTTAGTTTATTTCTGAAAATCTGCTTGTCAGAAACTGGTGACTTTCCACACTCCCACTCCTTGAAGACGTTTTGGCTGAAGTTGACATTTTTGTCAAACTGTCTTTTCTCTTTTTTTTTTACATTTTGGGTGCTGTCTCAGTATTTTTTAAAAATCAGTCAACACCCTGTCTATTCATTTCAAGTATATATATACAAACACACACGCACATGCACACACATGTATATATATATATATATATATTGTTGTTGTAGTTGGTGGCAGCTTTACCTTGGTTATGAGGTTCAGGAAGGGATTCTCCTCTTATCTACTGCTGGTTGAAAATCATTTTATGCCCACACTAAGTCCACTCACTAGGCTTGGCGCCTTTCCTGAGTAGCATTGCAGCATAGCCCAAAATGACAAAGCGGACAACCCATCTGCAGATTTTTAGGTCTGAGCAACCTTTTCTTTTTCCAGATGGGCTTACCTTTACAGGGCTGAAAGTCTTCATCCAACCAACTATTCTACTCTGAGGCATTGGGGCAAAGTGATCACAAACTACCTCAGCTTGAATTTGAACTTGTTTTGCTGATTCCACCTTCTGTGCCGTTGACAGTTAGTTCACTCTGCACACCCATGTATGCACACTAAAGTAGATCGATAAGTCTGTAGCCTGATGCATAGTTATTAGCTGGGTTTTAATTCGAAATTCTCATTTTATGATGTTCTATCTATGTGATTACTATTCACCTGTGGATTAAATGCAAGGACCAGGGAGAAGATTATGTTAAAAAATAAATGTTGTATAAAATAAAGGCCTATTTCTTCATTAGGCTACGCAATTTATATAATGAATGTATGGAGATAGAGGAGATGTCTGAAGTTTACGTATGGGGAATAATTTCTTATTCTATTTATATTTTTAATATTTTCGTGTGATATACCAACCAAGCTGCTTATTCTCCCAAACGGCAGTTTTGTGGAACAAACTTCCTTGACAGCACTTTCCTTCTGGATATAATAGCCATCTTTTCAAATCCAAGATCAATAGATATCTTGTGAACCTGAAATCACTCAAACCGTATACCTTGAGTGGCCCCTGGGCTTCGTGATAGGGTGACTGAGTAAAAGAAAAAGAATTTGAAAAAATATGAAACAGGTTATAGATAAGTTATTTTGCTCGCCTTTAGTTGGACAGTGATCACTGAATTTTGAAAAAAGTTGTTGCCTTTTTATTGAAAAATACTGGATACTCTTTAGCAGTAAATGAATAAAACAACCCTGAGTTCAGTTACAATGAAAAGCAACAACAATTAAGATGAAGGTAAAAATTAATAATAATGATTCATAATTTTTCATTTACTAAAATGAATGAAAAAAGAATTGAATTAATTTCTCCATACAACATTGTTCCAGAAATAGCCGTCCAAAATGAACTCCTTCATTTGTAGTTCCTGTAAATGGAATTTGCGAACTTGAACAAAACAATTCAAACTGAAGTGGGCGTGAATTCGTCTTTAGTTCTTGCATATATCACTGTATGACTGTTATTCATGCATGACATCACTGGTTTTTTGGTCTGGTTATTGTCAACTGTCATTGTCATTACATACAAAAATGAAGCCAAAACTCAATAGTAGGAGTTTGCAAAAAAAATATTTGATTAATAATTACCTTTTGTGAATGATGCTTTCTTGCTAAATCTTTCATGTTTGTGTCTATTCTGTCATAATGGATGTAACTAAATTGGAAAACGGATGTGCATCAATATTCTTTAAATTCAAAAACACTTTGAGTATCCTCTCAATTTTAAAGGGTTTTAATTGGAATCTAATTAAAATAATCCAACTTTAACATTTGTCTTTAAGCGCAGTTTTCCTCAAAACAAACTACTGCCTACTTAAGATAGCAAATTGCCCACTAGTGGGTGGATCCACTCACGTTGAAGACCCCCGGAATAGATTGTTCATTGCCATGCTGATGCAGTACACAATATAACGGAAAACTCCTCAGTCCATTAAGATACGTCATAAAGAACACTGTATCCCTCGGGAAGATCATGAAATCGGTCAGTGCAGAATGAAAAAAAGTGAGGGTGAGATCACATCCTTTTTCTGAATGAGGTCAATTGACACGAGAACACACTGGAAAATAGAGAAACCAAACCAGTTAACATATATGGCCTTATCAAACATCCCATTAACAGGCCTGATGTGGATATTGATACCATATGGGAGCCAGTGACAAATACATCTAAATGATTTTTATAGGGGTCATACAAAACAGGTTGTATAAATTTTTTTTGGTTGAAGGGAATCGAATGATAATGAAATTCACTAACCTAGCATTGATATGTGAGCTTTCTTACTACTGAACTTACCTTTCTACTTCCAATTTTATGTTGGAAAAAATACTTAATTGAAAAATGAAATGATGAGATTGTGGCTGATTCTTGCTAACTAATTCCTTTATATTTGTTTTTATTATACACAGGAATCTCCTCTCACTGCCTCTTCATGCCATTTCAGAATTTGGCTAGACTTTTCATTGCATTTCTTTTACAATGGATATAACTGTAAATTGCAAAATTGCTGTGTATCTATATTCTTTAAATTTGAAAACTGTTAACAATAAAGGGTTTCAATTAGAATCTAATTAAAATATGTTAACATCAACATTTCCTTTTGAGCGTATTAGTTTTCTTCAAAACAAACTACTGCCCACTTAAAATCACAAATCACCCTCTAGTGGGTGGTACCACCCACGTTGAAGACCCTTGATTGGAAACAAGCTACCAACTCGTTCCCTGTCCACATCTTATAGCACTAGAATTTCAAAGAAAGCGTAAGTGCTTAAATCTTAAATTCATGAACCACTTGATACAGCTCCCATTGACGGTAGCTTTTTTTTCCTGAATAGAATGAAAAATAATGAAAATCTTCTATGAATAAAATGAAAAAATTTTTTTTAATTACCTAGAGATCAAAGGTTGTTAACTTTGATTAATGGTAATTTCTCATGATATTTTCATTCAATTTTTCATTATGAATTCAAGAGTTAAGCTTCTTTAGGAAAATACGAAGGATACAGTAAGGATATCAGAACATGAGTTGTTACTTTACACAAGTCTGGATTGTCACTTGGAGTTATTTCCAAACAACTGCAAATTCTCAGACCATCTTTGCAGTCCATAGTTGGGAAATGTGAGTCTTATGGGATCTGTAAGTACTTCGTCAAGGTCAGAGAGTAAAAAATATTGAGAGCCAGAAGAATGAAAATAGGTCAAAACTGTTGAAAAAAATCAGAACTAGTCTGATTAGTCATCACATGACAAACATCTGTAGGGAGCATACCTTGTTGAGGGTGATCAATTGAAAAATCAGAAAAAAAGAGGTGATGAATGAATATGTTACTTCTCTTGTGTTTTGTTTGGGCAGTAATCACTGAAGTCTAAATTTTAAAAAAAAACAAGCAGGCACAAATTTAGGGACCAATTTAAGATAAACATGGATTGTAAACTAAACTAAAAAAACGTATTATTTGGGGGATTCAAAAAAGTTTTTTTCTAGACATAATAAGGAGTAAGAGTATAAATTTCTAGCCCTCTTAGTTGTCTTGGTGTGACATGTACTTGTGATGCATAGCCTATCAGCCAGCTGGACCGACTGGAAAACTGAAGGAACCTATGTTGACAGTATTGGTTGACGGTTTTTAATAACCAAAAAAGGACTGATAAAAGTGTGGAATCCATAAGCGTGTGCATATTGGTGTCAGAGGTCTATTACCGGGAAATGACCTAAAAAGGTTGCGTAGAAGCCATTGCTGCAAGCTAGGCATGTGAAGGGTCACATTAGTCCACAAATATACATTTATCAGAATCTAAAATCAAATGACTATGACATGTAGGTAATCTATAAAGTTGTATGAAGAAAAAAGCCACAGCTAAAAGCTATGCATTTGATAGCTCACTTGAAGTTTGTGAATGGTTTTTGGGAAAGTGTACTTTGGTTGGATGAAAGCAGATTTGAAATTTATGGGTATAACTACAGCTATGTGTTCTGAATACCTTGAGAAGCCTTCAAGCCTGAGAATACCATTCCCACTGTAAAGCATGGTAGTGGTATGGTGTATTTTGCTGCCAATGGTTCCTGGTTTTCTTCACTTAGTTGGAAATAGACTTACTGAAACAGTTGGTGGAAAAGTTTTGAGTCTTCAGCAAAATGATTGAAATTAAGTCTTTTAACAAAACAATGACCCAAAGCGCATATTGAATTTAGTGTCAAACTGGCAAGATTGGAACTAAATGGAAGTCCTAGAGTGGCTGCCACTGAGTCCTGAACTCAAACTCATAGGGAACATATGAAAAGAAATGCTGGGTGTAAAATAGAAAACCCAGCAAATCTCAAAGATTTAACAAAATTTTTTCGAGGAAGGATGATCTAAATCTCATGAGTTTTGAAAATACTGGTTGTGCATTACAAGAAAAGGTTCCTGACTGCACAGGCAGCAAAAAGACCTTCAACCAAATATTTCACCATGTCAGAATGATTTTGACTCTCATCTCTTATATTTTTGGCATTTTTTTTATTTGTATTTTGAAACTCAAGCTAATCATTCTTGAATTGTCTTTTGAGGAAGGGGAGGGGGGTTTGTATAGTTATCCAACCTCTTTAATCAATATATATTTTGAAAAAGTATCTAAAGTATAAATAGAATTGAACAGGTCTGGTTAGTGACTTAATAGAAACAGCCATGCGATCAGCATCTTTAGCAGCTTTCTCTGTGGGGAATGATCAATTAAAAAAATGAGAAAAGGGATGATCAATGAATAATTTACTTTCCTCACCTATTGTTGGGTGGTTACCACTTGGAAAGCCTGAATTTTCCGATAATGAGTGTGGATACTGCTGGACACAAACTAAGAAACTAATTTAGGATAAACTTACTATATAAATTGAACCCCCGAATAAAAATATATCATTGGTGGGGAAATTTTGAAACAACAAAAAACCTTTCTTCCAGACATGATAAATGTTTGAAATTTCAGCCCTCTATCTCCATTGGTGTGGGCTGTATGTGTAACACATACAAAGATACCCAGCCAGATTCAATTAAAAACTGAAAACTTGGGTTGATGTTGACAGTTTCTCAAACATTGTTTTGGTATACATAATCTGATGAATACTTGTTATATTTGTCTGTGCAAAAAAAAAATCTATAGGAAAAAGCTCTATACTTTATCTTTTATAGTCTGTTCAACATATATTTTTTTTCTGGAAATGTCTAATAATCAAAATATTAATTATTCATTGAAATGAATTTGAATAATGATTGATTAAAAATGAGGTCTTTGTTCCTTGATTATTTTTGCTGCTCAAAATTCAAAATGGTGGAATTTTGCTTGTTTTAAAAAAATTATTATTGCTACTTGGTATTTTCAATATTCTTGGTAAAATATTTTCAATTGCTTTATCCGAATTTTTGAGGTCTTTGTTAACTCAAAATATTACAAACACTTCTGAAGTGCTTAAATACGGAAATTTCAAACAGTTTGTACATTTTCTGATCAAAATCAGTCTAGATAACCTAGGCATAAAAGTATGACTGCACATACACATTGTTTTCTCATGAAATAGTAAAATTAACTAATATTCTTTTTTTTTTTTTTAAAGTGATTATTAAACCATGAACTGTGGCAAAGAGTCATAGTTATCCACTGCAAGATAAAAGCTCTTGTCCATTGCAAGATAAAAGCTCTTGTCCATTGCAAGATAAAAGCTCTTGTTCATTGCAAGATAAAAGCCCCAACTTATAAATAAAACAGATGCTATCAATCGTAATAAAACGGATATTCCATTCAGTTAGCCATAGAACTGTAATGTCTGAAATTTTCACTGTTTGCTGTTACCGTTATTTATGCATCTGTTTTGATTGTTTGTTCAAAAGGAAAAAAAAGGTAAGCCTTGAGAAAAATTCGCAAATGAGAAATAGAAAGAAAGGAAACAACCCCTAATTCACTGAACTAATGATTTCAGAGAAAGCCTCTATAATTTAATTGGCTGGTAATCAGTGCTGGCTTCTTCCGATTGGCCAGCAGTCAGTGGGTGGTAGCTGCTTCTGATTGGCTGAAAATCAATTGTGGCTGCTTTTGATTGGAAGCTTGGGAAGATAACTCTAAAGAAACTTCCTTTGGTAAACACTACAGTCAACTTGATAAAATCATTACTGTATTTGAAGGCATATAAGATCCCCTCTTTTTTTGTTCTTTTCAAAAATGAATCAAAGTAACTTTCATTGTCAAGCCCTCATATTGGACAGAACTTGAGGATAACTTGATTGGTAATGCAGTGAGTACAATAAGTATCCGATAGATTTCAAGTTTATTTTGACGTCCTTATACCGTTTCAAGATCAACAGAATTTGGACCAAAGGTTAAAAAAAATGAAAAAAGCATTGAAACACAAGATTGAACATTGAAGAGTTGTGTACAAAAATCATAAATCTCTGATCTGAATTTTGTCAATTTTGAAAGTGTACAAGTATGTTAAAATGGACTTCTAGAAATATACTGGATACTTTTTTGCACTTTATACTGGGAAGAACTCAGGGAAATGCCTTTTTTTCTAATATTTCCTACTGGAATATGAGGGAGTCTTCTATGTCATCAAATGTACTTTTGCCATTCAAAATAGAAAATGCAAAATGTCCATTCCCTGGCATCAGTCTTTTGGTCCATGGCTGAATTTTCCTTTCTCAAAACTCTCTCACATTTGCCACAATGCCTATACAATATTTACTGGAAGTATCTGTTAGGATGTTTTCCTGCAGAAGATTCCAAGACTTGAATTAATGATGCCATACCATTATCTTCACGTCTTTCTTGTGCGGACATGAATTTCCCTGTCCACTCTTAGCTAGTGTTGAATCTTTTTTGGATACCCAGCGGCTGTATTCAGATCTGCGAGCAAGGGACTGACCAATACGTTGTGATTTTTTTTTTCCCTCACAAGAAGGAACGAACAACAAAGAAATCTTATGTATTTTATTTAGTTTCTCTGTTTCTCATTTAAGAATAAGTCACTGAACTAAGTTGAACTTCATCTACCATCTACTCCAAATGACTTTCTCTTTTTCTCTATTCCCCTTGCTTTCACTCTTTTCCCCTTGCTTTCACTCTCTCTTCCCCTTGCTTTCACTCTCTCTTCCCCTTGCTTTCACTCTCTCTTCCCCTTGCTTTCACTCTCTCTTCCCCTTGCTTTCACTCTCTCTTCCCCTTGCTTTCACTCTCTCTGCCTTTCGCTTTTGCACTCTCTGCCTTTCGCTTTTGCACTCTCTGCCTTTTGCTTTCACACTCTCTTCCCCTTGCTTTCACTCTCTCTGCCTTTAGCTTTCCCACTCTCTGTCTCTGTCTCTCTCTCTGATGCCTTTTTCTTGGTTTTCACAACGTCACCGAATATTGCAGCCCTGTGCTTAAGCTTTCCGTTAGCTTTTCAATCTTCTGTACCAAGTTTTTTTGCTATAAGTGCTCATCTTTGCCTTTCCCTGAATGCAACAACCTTTGGAACAACCATCTTTTAGGCACTGCAGACTTTTTATTCTTTTTTTCCAGCACTGAGATTCAAGTTGCCTTAGCTTATCATACTTACTACTTTTCATGAGGCTTTCGGAGGTCATCTTTTCTTCCTTGTTCAGCATTTTTTCTTTTCTTTTTTCTTTTTTTTTTTCTTGTCCGAGGCATATTTAGGTGTTCATTCCAAGCATCCATCTATGAAATCCGGATCTGCTCTTTTTCTGCTATCCAATCTACTTAGTCTGGCTTTTTCCAGGAATCACTCCTTGGAATTTTCCAACAAATCCATTCTTATTCATTTTTCCATTTCTTGAGTGAATACAGAATGCTTGGTTCTATCCAAACTTTGCTGTCTGTGAACAATAATGATATTTGTTGTTGTCTACTACGGGCTGACCATTTGAGTTTGAACAACCAAAAGTGATTGGCTGTACGGAAAGATGTTTACTTTGCCCCGCAAAAGTTAGATAACATGTTGTTTGATAAATTTTCAAGCACTTATATTTATGAAATATAGGAGGATAATTCGGAAATATTATTCCAAGACGCAGCAAATTACTGAAACTGCAGATAGAATAGAACCATATTTATTCTCTACTTCTTCTATTACATACTTATGATGAAGTTTTGATTTATAGATTAAGTACAGTGAGTGATTAACAACAATAACTGATATCAAAATGAAACAATTATTACAATATGTTGTAATAAAAGTTGAATGATGGATAAACAATTTCTCAACATGATTTTCTTCCCGTATCAAGTCAAGTTGTTATTGAATGATATTCTGTTTCAGAAGTAAAAATCATTTGAAATATAGTTATTGATATTAGTGAATTATGATTGCAGTTCAGGTCTAAAGTGAAAAGTCATCAGCAGTTAAAGTCTTTAGTAAAAAGTTATCGGTAGTTCAGCTCCGAAATGAAAAGCCATTGGCAGTTCAATTCTGTTGTGAAAAGCCATTGGCACCTCTATTCCACTATGAAAAGTCATTGGCAGTTCAATTCCACCGTGAAAATGATTAGCGTTTCTATTCCATACTGAGAAGTCGTTGGTACTTCAATTCCATAGTGAAAAGTTATTGGCAGTGCATTACTATAGTACAATATCATTTTGCACTTTTTACTGTCAGCATATTTGGCATAACTATGAAGTTACTATTATTGTTTCACATCCACCATTTACTCCAAGTGTCATCATTTTCTTTGACTCTTTGAGAGTCTGGATACGCTTCCTTTGCCAAAGTAGATGAAAACAAGTTCATTGTCAAAGAACCGGAACAGAATGAAGCAGAACTCTCCAGGCAAATTGCTATCTTACATTTCTTGAACCACAACAGATTACATCATTGAAAAGATTTTTGTAGTTTTGGGTTGATTTGAAGGAGGAGAGTGGGGTTTTTTTTGGTTTTTTTTTCTTTAGTTGTAAGGTCAAGAAGAAAGAATTATTGTTTTTCCATTTGATCAGGAAAAAAATGACATTTTTCCTCTCTTAAGAGAAAGTCAAGTGGAAAAAAAAACTAGTCAAAAAGAACAAAGAATAATGTCAAATTTATTAGAGAATCTGTTTATATTTATCAAAATAAGTTTTTTTAATGCCAGAAAGTTCGGCTTGTTAGCTCTGTGGAGATGTATTGGACCAGGGCCCCTGAGGGGGATTTTAGGGGATGGGTGGGAGCTCTAAGTTTCTTTCAGCTATCTTCTCCATGAGTTATCCTGTTTTTATTTACTCGAATGTATGCAAACATTCTTTGAGTTCCCAGGAAATTCCTGAATCCCTTGGCCCTGGTGCAATGTATCCCTTGCCCCCACCTTCTCATTGGCATGCTGATGTCTGGTGGGGTCTGAATTAGTTGATTGTTTTAACCTGTTATACGTCTGCATTTGAGCTGAAAGTTATAAATACGTGTGGGTGGTCTAGTGGTTAGCAGCATGGAAACTGGAATTGGTGAACCAGTGGCAGTCCCCTCAAGGCAGACTGGTTCCACTTCTTCCAATCAGTCAGGTCAGATGTTTACCCTTTGCTGCTTGAACCATGGGAACCCCTCTCCAACTTCCTTTGAGATGTGTACAACGAGCCTTCACTTATATATCACTCCTGGCAATCTATCTGTGCAAAATTTTTGAACTCATTCATCACCCAGCCAATTTGTATGAAGCAGTAATGGTTACGGAATCAGCTACAGAAGACATAGAATTACAACTCATTATTAAACAAAATTAGATAAAATAAATCGAAATAGAATGCAACAAATCTCCCCAATAGATAAAAATGTTAGCAGTCAGAATAATTGATTGCAACTTGAAATCTTTTTATTCTTTTTCAAGTCAGCAATTTAACATTACCCAAAGCCTCTGCTGTGGCTGTCATTAGTCTGACTGTAATATGATAAAATGAACTATATGACTTTGGCTGTCAAGGCTTACGTGCTTCAGTTCATTAACCTGTTCGTTGCAGAGTATATTTCTGTGATATTGACTTGTGAAGAGAGTCATGTAGAATTAAAACACTCTTTTTTTTAACATTGCATTGATAAATATAGAATGAACAAGCTAGTCACAACAATAAAAACACAAATATCTTTTGAATTTATTGTCTATAACTTTGGGAAGAGTCATTAACATACTGATTTTTGTTCGGACAAACCAATCTTTTCTTCCCATCTTTCATGTTGACACATCGTTCAGGCCGATTCATTCTACGAAGAACGAGACCGATGAAAGAGACTCTCTCTCCTCACAGATATTACATATTACACCTGAGTAAGGCCGTAGAATGAATCAGCTGAAATGCTGTGTTAACGTCAAATATAGGAAGAAGAGATTGGATTGTCCGAACGAAAGTTTGTGTCTTATGAATTTGTTAAAATAATTGTTGAAAATTTTTGTTGGACATTTTTGTTTTTATAATCTCTTCACTAACCCTTTCTCTACATTTTTTGACAAACAAAAAGGGATTAACAAAATCCTTCAACAAATAGGGTTTAATTTGGAGAAGATCTGCAATCAATCAAGAACTTAAAACATGTTTCCTGCCAAGTTCTTATATTTCTCTAATGTAACTCCTGTGTCAAGTTTTTCTTGTAAAAAAAGTTGATGAAATTAGTCTTTATCATGAAAAGGTTTCATTTTTATACAGATCAACTAATTTATCTAATAGATGTGATGTTTACGTAAACGTGTTCAAATGAATTACTTTGATGATTTAAATGAGGATGAAATACCTTGAAACATGGATCTAATACATTCAGTACTTTCACAATATTTTCTTGTCGTTTTGAATTATGTAAACATACTTCACACTTTCTTATGGGGTTTAGCTATCTTGCGAAAGAATAACACACTCTCGTAAGACTAGTTTTTTTGTCCCTTACCACAAACAGGTTAGCAGACAGTAGGAAGTGCAGGAGTCAGACAATCTAGTCTCACAGGCTTCAAAGGGGTGGGGACTGGGAACTGACAATTACTGAAACCTGGTGCCCAGAGTGAGGGTTATCCCGTCTCCCTTCCCCAGGCAGCACTTACCTGTTGCATCAAGAGGTATAAAGTCTGGGGCATGCCCTGATTTCTTCAGCAAAGATAACCGGGAAATCTCTTTGATCTGAAATTTTCACTCCATGAAGTTCAATTTGTGATTAATATTATCAACTGAATTAAATGCATCCACTAGGAAGGATATCATGATCAATAGCAAATATTTGTTGTGTAAATGCTTCTCTTGTCATAAGGCTTCAGACCTATTGATATACCTATGTATGTGTGTGTATGCATTTGTATACATGCATACATGTATGAGTGTGTATGCATACCTATATATATATTTATTTCTCTTATGGCAGTACCTTGAATAGTGCAGGTTTTGATGTAGTACCGTTAATGTATTTCTGTACAAAATGATGTAATTAAGTATAAGTCAGAAAAAAGACATTAGACGTAATTTTGAACGGTATGGAAAATTTTGGAACAAATTATCAGCGCTAATCAAGGATACCTATATATATATATATATATATATATATATATATATATATATATATATATATATATACATTTACACACACATACACACGCGCGCACACACACATGTATATATGCACGCACACACACACACATATATATACACACACACATATATACGCACGCACACACACACACACACACACACACATATATATGCACACACATATATATATATACACACACACACACACACACACACACACACATATATATATATATATATATATATATATATGTGTGTGTTCATGTATATTACTTACAAGAAAAAATCACAATTTACTGCTTATTCTTCATTTGGAATCCTCACGATGACTGTGCAAATATCTTCGGTCACACTATTGGACACAACTAATGTAGTTAAACAGAATTTCATTCATGTTCTAATGACGTTATAGAAATATTGAATTCAAGGGATAATAAAAAAATCTAGAAATGAAAAAAATAGAAAATTAGAAAAAAAGACATCAAAATCTGTGTGTGGTCAAAAGAACGCTCTTTTTCAAGCTCTCCGGAATTCAAATCTCAATTATCTACGTGTATAAAATGCAATGTCTATTGTATATCCATATGTTTCATATATGCAGTCATTTATGATGACATGGGTAAACAAGTGTGTAATAAAAAAGTTGTCATTTTGTGAAATCTGAATCATCGTTTTCTTCTACTTTTGTTACTCTTATTCTTCTATTGGTTATTGTGACATTAGAGAAGTGCAAAGAGACTCGCCTAAGGTCCTTCAAATTTCTCCCAGGGGCCGAGCGAATTCCATTGATAATTACGTTACTGCTGCTTTCGTTAATGCACCTTGGAGGGGGTCACATAGCAAAATTCTTTGATCTTCTTCAACGTCAAAGATCGTCACAGGACAGGAATCCCGCAAGGGCCTCTTGGGGAAGGCACCTGCTGCTTTCCCTCGGCTTAAATACGTCTCGCGACATCGAGTGATTGAAGTTGATAATGTCCAGTGAAGAGGGGGAGTGTTGATGTAGCTGCTTCTTGCGAAGTTCTCTGCAATCTGTCTTCGCTATTAGAAACCATCAACCAACAGTGTCTAAATAGGTTTCTTCAGTTTTTAGGCTGGTCTGCCTGGCCATCTGACTATAAATGAATGTACCACATATACAGGCCACATCAACGTAGCTAGAGAGCTGAAAATGAAAACACTCCTTATTAAGTCTGGTCAAAAGATTCTTAACAATATCCCATCTACCGATACCCACTTATTTATAGTCATGGGGACAATAGATTTTTAGAGGGGTTTCAATTTGTAATGTAAATTTATGCATAATAGGTCCTTGCTTTTTGCCAGTTTGTTTTTTCGAGAATGTAGACCCTTCATTGATCACCTTTTTCCCATTTTTTTAATTGATCACCCCTGACATGGCTTGGTGCCCAAAAATGTTGGTCATGTAACATTTTCCTATTGAGTGACTAACCAGACCGGTTTTCCCACCTCTTATTTCCCCGAGTCTTATTGAATCAAAAGCCTGTCACAAGAATCAAGGATTACGGATTGTCTTTCACTCGATTCCCCTTTCAGAGAAATTCTTTCAAACCATTACCAAAATTCTTACGAGTCTGCACTAACGTTGATGCAATTCTTGTACATTCTGTCTGGGCAGAAATCAAATAATGTCCGTCTTCATTTGTTGTTTGAAATAGTTTTATTTATCTCTGCCAACAAAGTCAGAAGAGGTATATGTATCTACCTGTGCTTTTTGTCTGTCTGTTTGTCTTTCTATCTATCTGTTTGTCTTTCTATCAATCTGTTTGTCTTTCTATCAATCTGTTTGTCTTTCTATCAATCTGTTTGTCTTTCTATCTGTCTGTTTGTCTGTCTGTCTTCTATCTGTCTATCTGTCTGATCGTCTTTCTATCTATCTGTCTATTTGTGTTTCTATCTGTCTGATTGTCTTTCTATCTGTCTGATTGTCTGTCTGTCAGTCTATCTGTCATGTATAATATATAAGTTCTTGATGAATCTCAATGACATTTTGTGGAAGCGTGGATCCTGGCTTGAAGAAGAATTGATAAAATTTGGTGTTGGGGTTGGAACCAAGAATTTTCAATGTCAATGGAATTGGCAAAGGATTGCACTCTCTGGGTGCTTTCTAGCTGTTGTTTGAAATACTTTTGTTTCGTTCTGTCTGTTCTTCCTCCTAATTACCTGCAAAATATCCAAAGTTTCTACAACCTCTAATGATCTTTCAACTGCATTGACCTTTGATTAATATAACAGGTTCAATGAATCAGTTGTTACAATACTATGATTCTGTTGTGACATAACAAGAACAGGCTCTATAATTGCGTTTCCATCATATTGGTTTTCCTCATGTGCTATTTATCATGCATTATACTTCGTATAGACTATTATTTCACTATGGTGAAGTGCCGATTATCTATATATCCATCCATCTATCTAATATATGTATCTTGAGTATATAAGTGAGAGGTGTTTGTGTGTGTGTCTGTCACTCAATTAAAAGTCTCTGAACATAGATGCTGACCTACCAAATTCGGCATGTCTACCATCTGTTTGCCTGTCTGTTTATCTATCTATCTGTTTGCCTACCTGCCTACCTGTTTACTCAATATCTCCATAAGTTCTCAATAAATTTCAATGACATTTTGTGGAAGCATGGACTATGGCTTTAAGGAGAATTGATTAAATTTGGGGTAGGGGGTTAGATCCAAGAATTTTCTCTTCTCAGAGGGGAGGTTTTGAAACAAAAAGTTTTGAGAAAAATATTTTTTGAAGAGTTTTAGAGGGGCAGTACTTTTTACAATGTAACTATAATGTAAAAGTTGAATTTACTTTCCATCCACAGACATATCTTCCTAGTTCGTGTGTTCACATGTAATTCTTTGAGGGATGTTAACTGAGGGGAAACCCCCTTTTGAGGGGTCAAAGAAAGGTGAAGGAGACTTTCCTGAATTGAAAATGGATTAGAATCTATTGAATTAATTTTAAGTATCTATTTACTTATTATTTCTTACAAAAATAGATATAAATATATATATGTATCTTAAATAACAATCAAAGTTTATCTAAAAATCAAGTGAAATTCAAATAAAAATTTTTTAAATCACAAACTTTAATTTTTTGTAAAAATAATAAATGCATACCTAATTTCAGTTAGTTCTATAGTTTTAAAAGAAAAAAGAAAATAAAGTAAATATCTAAACACTTTCTGTTTACATATTTACATTATTTTCATTTTCTAAAGCAGATGTTCACACTTATGAGCTTCTGTAGCGAGATCAGAATGGCCTGAGAATGGCCAAATATAATATTAAACTAAAAACAAGTCTATTTTCTGTCGGAATTACTGTGATTTTTATCCTGTCCTTTTTCAATTTCCTTCTTTTTTTTTTTTTTTAAATATGAGCAAAATATGTCATTTTTTTTCAATGGACAACTCTGTTCCTGCACTTACCATACTGAATGTGTTACCACGTACAACTGCCATTGACACACTCTGGAAGAACCAGCCATTTGGTTCAAGTTTGTACTGGTTGCAATTGAGACATCTGGCTTGTTTGGCCCCAAAGCATTGAAGTTCATCTGCTAAATAGGTTCCAAAGCCACCCAATGCCTCGATGAATCTCCTGAGACTTGAAGAATTATAACCCCTTTTCCTTCTGGTGTACAACAAATGGCTCCTAAGCACAAGTCCTGCAAAAATTATTTTTCACAAAATCTCTTCCCCTTCCCCTTGATGTCATCATCTAGAAAATCATCAGAGTTGTACCGGTACACTGCTCATTTCCGTATTAGAAACCATCAACATAGGTTTCTTCAGTTTTGAAGGGATTCTCTCTGTTTGGCTATATCTATCTATCTATCTATCTATCTATCTATCTATATGTGTACAGGTAGCAACAACAGAGCTAGAGAGCTGCAAATTTTATAATCTCACTCCTTATTACTCATAGACAAAACAGTTTGTTTTTTTAAAATTCTACCCCAAATCAAGTCAGGAGCATGAATTCAATGTAAGTTTATGCTAAATTGGTTCCTTAGTTTGTGTCTGGCAGTGCTGGATTGTTTTCCAAAAAATCCAGACTTTTTTCAGTGATCACTGCCCAATTAAAGGTGAAAGAAGTAACTTACTCGTTGATCACCCCTTTTTCCTTATTTTTAATTGATCACCCTCAACACGGCAGCTGCCAAAAGATTGTTGCATGACAGTTTCTATTGAGTGACTAACCAGAACTGTCTTTTATTTGCTTTTAAAAGGAGCGACGCTTATCATACCATTGACGCAAGTTTTGAAAGCTGAAAAATGTCTGGCCAGCGAGCTTCCTTTGAGGCTAAAAACGCGAGACATTTATATTGTCACCCGACTTAATATTGTGCTGTCATTGTGTGATGTTGGTCTGTCTCTAGCGCTCGTGAAGAAGAAGAGGAAGAAGAGGAAGAAGAAGAAAAAGATATGAGGAAGGAAGATCAAGTAGATAAAGACGAATATCTTCGTCCGTTCCTGGAATGACAAAGTCTGAGATGCTCATCCGTTTTGGCAAAATCTGTCTTTTACTTGAGTTAATCCTTTGATTCTATTTGTTGTTCTAAAACCATTTTGGTGGAAAGCCATTCAGATACACCATCACACTCATACACACACAAACACACACTCACACACATATATGTAGGGAGTACGAGTGTTTATTCATACATATATATATATATATATATATATATATGATCATAAATTGTATTATATCATATAGAAATTCTTATTTGAAATGATCTCCCATCAATATACGGATAATGTATCACTTGGCCTAAGCAATGTAAATAGAATAAATAATTGAAGAAAATAGGGCTGCTGAAGGAATCGAACCTGCTACCGATAAAATAGCCTCTTCAACGTAGTGTTACTCTTACCATCAAGCTAAATGGCTGCCAATAATGCAAAGGCCCAAATAGCTGTTTTCACTCCAAATTTTCATCTCGTTTGTTCTTGGTTTATACTGCTCTATCCATTTCTTTCAACGTGGCAGTTATGTATTAGGACATGGATATATGATCCAACCGAATGATTATAAATTTTGTTGTATAGAAACTTGTTTTGAAATGATCTCCCATCGTTATACGATTTATGTATCACTTGGCATGGACAATGTAAATAGAATAAACAATCAAAGAAAACAGGGCTGCTACAGGAATCGAGAATAAACGAGATAAGAATTTGGAGTGAAAACAGTTATTTGGGTCTTTGCATTATTGGAGGCTGTTTGGATCAATAGTAAGAACAAAGTTACGTTGAAGCAACTTCCCTATCAGTTGCAGGTTCAGTTCTACGGCAGCCCCATTTTTTTTTTGCAATAATTATAAACAGGTACATATGATCGTACAGAATGATTATAAATTGCGTTATATTATATAGAAACTCTTATTTGAAATGATTTAATTGTTCATTCCATTTACGTCGTCTGAATCGAGTGATATATTAACCATGTAATGACAGGAGATCATTTCAAATAAGTTCTTATATGATATAACGCAATTTATAATTCATATATATATGTGTGTATATATATATGTGTGTGTGTATATATATATATATATGTGTGTGTGTGTATATATATATATATATATATATATAAAGTACATCAATTAGTCCATAACATAATGATGAAAAAGCCCACATACATATATGGTGAATGTGTGTTTATGTCTACACACAATATAATCATATCAACATTCCCCCATAACCACACCAATCCACTTATGTTCTCAGTATCATCCTGCACAGGCCAAAAACACGCTATTATTTCACAAATACACATCCACCCAGAAACCTTACCGACCCACGATTCAAATTTTATTCAAAAAGTGCCTTTCTCTTGTTT
>OY735229.1:45951210-46141210 GCA_963457665.1 Thysanoteuthis rhombus
TGAAATGTTACTTTTTTGAATACTAATATAAACAACAGAGACAGTTGATATTAAATCAAAATATTACATTTGGAAAATAAGTCTAACTACTCTCCCCTTGACACCATTGCTGTTGAGGGCACAAAAACCTCCAATGATATTGAAATATATCTGTATTTACACTGAATCTGCAAAATCTGGAATTACATTATTAGATCTTCCACTTCTAGCATTATTCTCTATTAGTTTTCTGTTGCTGTCAAAAAGTGACGGCAGTAATTAAAAGTTATTTTGAAATTGCATTGTGCTTATTATGAAATATCTAAATCGTGTTGCGCAGCATTTTCTTGTTTATGTTCAGTATTTCCGGAATATTAAACTAATCTAAAGGTAAAAATTACTAAAGATACAATTTATCAATTTTAATGTAAAAAAAATCTCTATTTCTACTAAGTTGAGTCATTAATAATGTGACAGACGACAAATGCACATTGCTAATGTCATGAGTTGATAATGTAAAAAAAAGGGAAGGAAAAAAATGTCATTTTATATGTAACAACCCAATGTCTTTTTTCCATCTTTTTCATGATTCAGTCTTTTTTCTTTTGTACTATCTCTTGTTTTATCTTCCTCCCCCATCTTTAATGCTTTCTCACCATTATCTTTATCCATTTAGAGATTTTGGACTTTTGATATTGTCAGCCATCTTTTATTTTCTGTACTAAGCACCTCATGTACCTATTCTTTCCACTATTAGCTGTCAGCATCTTGCTTAAAGGATATGATAAATAAAACCAGGAAACTTCTTGTTATCATTGGATAAAGAATACCCCAGAAGTTACAAAACATTGGAAAGAAGATAAGTCTTTCATCTCATAAGATGACATAATTACATAACAATCTTTTTATGCCATCTTAGTATGTATAGTTTGAAATATAATCAGAGTTTAATGGAAATATATTCATGTGTATTGTAAATACTAACGCACACGCTGCGCAATTATACTTCTACATTATGTACAAAATCTGAATTAAAAGTATTCAGCCATTTAATATTGACCAAAAAATAGTCTATTTAGGACAATAGTGCCTTAGTTCCTTTCAAAGTACTGCCATTGTCACCTTACACACACACTTCCAGTGACCTCCTACTTTTCAAAACAGTCTGCAAATTTTTCCGTCTGGATTGCTATCAACTACTCCATTGCACTCTCCTTAATTGTGTCCAACATCTGAAATCTCTTTAGGAAAAGCCAGAAGTCAGTAGGGAGCAAAGTCTGTATTGTAACAAGTTGTATGAGACCTGAAGAATCTACTAACTTGGTTATTGCTAATGTTTTGGTCAATCACTCAATGGTGTTTCACTGCCGACTGAGTAATCCTGTTGAAGACTGTCACGCATACGCACTAAGGTCCTCTTTAATTGGTCGCCAAGTTACATTTAGGTCCACTGACTGGTTCCTAAGATATTCAAAATTGCTGGATGCTCTCTAGATTAACCTTATATGTATTAAAGGGGAAATAGTGTGAATGGATAAGCCTTTTTCTCAAAATATGATATAAGTACCAAAAAATCTTTCTGATTGCATTCAACATTCTCTCTCCTTGTTTGTGTATATACTGTATATTTTGGTGGATTAGGCAACTTTCAGATAAAAAAAGACCCAAATTTCAGTCAGAATTTCATGGTTTTTGCTCACGGTTTTTCTATCTGGTTTATAGGACAACCCCATGTATGTTGGGGGGGGGGCTGTCATCTTATCTGCCGAAAATATATTGTATGTTTGTCAATGAGTCTGTGGTCTAATGATGAAAAAAGCATTTATTTTACTGAAGCTGTGTTTATTTTTTATCACAGTATCCTCTCTTGTTAATGATACGTGTAATCCTACTCTTCCCCATGAATCATGTACATCTAACATACAGGGAAATTTTCTTTGTAATAACTACGTATCAGGTTATAGAATAATTGAACCAGCGTTGTATATGCAATTGGCAAATATCTATGGAAATATCTTTAAGTAAATTAAAATTTATGTCTTTCACTGAAGGAATAAAACAGAAATTACAGTCATTCTGTTCATGGATTTATTTGGTTTGTTGGACTTGAGAATGTTAAAAAGTGAAAGATTTACAAAAGAAATTGCATTTTTTTTAGTTTCAATGTAAATAGAGACAAGTCTGGTAAGTTACTTGATGGAAACCGTCAAGTGCCCGATGTTTTTTGGCAGTCTGTTGCGTTCGGGTTGATCAATTCAAAAATTAGAAAAAGAGTGAGCATTGATCACATTACTTCTCTGATCATTTGTTGGTGATCACTAAGAAAAATCTGAATTTTAAAAAAAACAAGTTTGAACCCCACCGAGCACAAACCTAGAGACCAATTCAGCATAAACTTACATTTTAACCCACACACACACACACACACTAATAAACTATCTAGGAGGTGGGGGTCTTGAAAAAACGAAAATGAAACAATTTTTTTTGTAGACAAAATAAGGAGTAAATGTTTCAATTTCTAGCCCTCTAGCTCCATTGCTGCAACCTGTGTATACAATTCATATATACATTGCCAGCTCAGCTTAAAAACTGAAGAAACCTACGTTTACTGTTTTGGTTGAGGGTTTTTAATTCGTTATTATTGGAGGTTTTTGAGCCTTTAACAGCAATGGTATTGACCAAAGAATTCAGACATTTTCATGCACAAATCCAGAAAAAGAATATAATGCTGTTCTAACTGCTCGTATCAATTGTATTTTATGATGAACTTGCTGGTTGCTAAGAGTTAACAAACATATTTATTTATTGTGGAGATTTTCTAGATGAACGATTTTTCTAGCTTATCAGCTTCACTGATTTTATTACATGCAAAAATGTTTATAGGATATCAAAAACAAAGCCATGATATCTTTTCAGTTATTTAGGGAAAAAAATGAAAAGTTTTCTGTAGCTGCTTAGCATTTTTTCTTTAATAGGAAACCTTTTTTGAGATAGACTAGTAAGTAGATAAAAACATTCTGTTGTTGAAATTGGACAAAGTTATTTTTCAAAACCCCAAATCAATTTTTGTAGATCTTCAAACGCTATGATTTTGTGACAAACAGACAGTTTTTTCCTGGTGAATATAGGATTATTGCCAGATTTGGGAAACCCTTGGAAAAACTAATAGTCTCAGTAGACATTACATCTAGAATTACAATTTTTATCTATTTATCTATGTCAATCTATATATCTCCCTTATGAAATAGAAAAGAATGAGATAAATAGATAGATGAATGGTTCGGCTTCACAAATGAGATTTTGGAAGGGTTTTTCACAACTATGGGACATTAATAGATTGAGACTGTACACAATATTCCTCCAATATACGCAGTTGAGTTTTAAGATGACACATATATATATGTATAGATACACACACACACACACATATATATACACATACATACATACATATATATGTATATATATATATATATATATATATATATATATATATATATATATATATATATATATATATATATACACATACAGACAACTCACATAAGTACTGCCCAATCAATCTTATTAGACTTATCAATCTTACATTATGACAACTCTGCACCTATGTGAAAAGTTGTTAAACCTATTATCAACCTTGACAGGAACGAGCAAATCCCCCCCCTCTCTCTCTCTCTCTCTTTATATATATATATATATATATATATATATATATATATATAAAAATCACCCTCACAAAGATGTGTTTTTATAACCAACTATTCCATGACCTGTAGCTTCCGTCTCTTGAGTGTGTATAAATGGCCAGTGTCAGTGTTTCAGTTTCATTTGCATCAGTCAGCTTAGTGATCCTTGCAAGTCTCAAGTCTGGTTGAGACCAGGATTTTTTTCCCAAAAGTTTTTATGACAACCCCCTTGGCAGAATGAAAATCCACCAAAGGGATACCCCCCCACCCTAATCATGCAGCTTGGAGTGTACTCAATTAGCTGCTGAGTGCATAGGGAAATTTATCCTAAATAGGAGTTATCTACACTTTGCTCATACTCGAGATTTACTGCATGTGTGGTAGACATGCTACCATTACAGTTGACCTCTTGGCTGTCACAAGCGTACAACATGCTTGGCTGATTGGTATAATGAAAACTGAAATGATTCTAAACCAGTTTTCTTTGCCTTTTTTTTGTGTGAATTTTTCGATTGAGTGGGTGTTTTTTGTTTTTTTTTTTTTTTTCCATTGATTCCTTGAAACCAGTTTCCACAACTTTTTGTCTCATTTCAGCCACTGTACTCTCCGACCCTCTTTCAGACAGAATTTCTACGATGCAATGTTTTTACTGTTATACATTGATTCTTTTTGACCTGTTTCCCTATCTTTGTTGCCTTCATCACATATTAGCCATTGTACTCTCTGACCTTCTTTCTGACATAGTAATGTCTTGCAGCCTAACATGTGTTTATTAGCTGAAATCTGATCTGAAATTTTCACTCTGTAATGTTTGTTTGAAGTGGATTGTCAAGATTGAGTTGAAAAAATAAATCTGTTTTATAACATAAATACTTTTTGCACCATTAGGCTGCAAACCTACTGATGTACGTTTGTACATCTTGTATGTTTGTTTGGTGTTCAAAAAAATGTGAATTATTTTGATCACCAAGAGAGAAAAAAATTGGTCTACAGAATGTTTCAATGTGTATTTCATAATATGAGGCAAAGCAATGAATAATCTAACAGCTATTATGGACATTGATATTATTGTAGAGGTTTCATATTTTGATTCTGTATAATAAAAATAAAATTTGTGATGATTGTTTTTCTCCAAATTGACAACATATTATGCAGTAAATGGAAATGCATATTAAGAAAACAACCTGAAAAAGTTCAATTCACATTGTGCTTGTGAAGAAACAGAAAAGGTAAAAGTGAAAATTTTGGGGGAAAAAATCATTTGAACAACATTTGAAAATGTTGGATTTTATTAATTTTTTTTTTCTATTCATGGAAAAAATTATTTTTAATGATACATAGATTGAAATCCTGATCAATTATCAAATTTGTTTTCCGACTTGATGTAAATTCATTGTGGTGATATTATTCTTTGATTTTTGGATGCTTCCATACAAAGAAAAGATGTCAAGTTTTGAAAACATGTGATTAGAATATGAGGCTAGATAAACACTTTTCTCTAAGTAAGAATATTAAGGAAGCAAAAACATTAAATTAATCCTCTCACCAATTAATTAAATTTTTGTCATGTTCTAATTTCACTCAAGGGCTTTTATCATTCTTTGCAATTTAACTGAGGTGTCCTACATTCTTTCAATTAGGTTTCTGTGTCTTACTTCATACTCATGGGCATCTACTTCTGGCGGGGGGGGGGGGGAACAAACAGGTCATTTGATCAAGCCTTCTCACCTAGGGTGAGGGGTTTGAAAGTTGGAACCTTGTCGTCAATAAATGATGATGTTGCTGTACAATTGTTTTTTGTAACCCCTATTTAATGTACCCTTATGAGAAGATATTATTCTTCATTGGTAAAAGGGTCTCAGCTGAGACTTGTTCCAAACATATCCTTCTGCCCCCCCCCCCCGGAAATATATCCTTACACACACACACACACACGCACGCACCTCAAAATGGCAGCTGACGCCCATTTTCATACTGTGATTTTTGCTTTCCTTCTAACTATATCTTTACCTCTGCTAACAAACTTTGAAGAGATATATGTACTCTCTTGTATCTATTTGCGCACACAATATTTCCACAAGTTCTCAATGAATATCAATAACATTTTTGGAAGGGTTTGACATAGGCTAAGGAAGAACTGATTGATTGCATTTTGGAGTAGATTGAAAAAGATTTTTAAGGCTCTGCAGGGAAAGAGATTTAAAATGAATAGTTCTCAAAAGAGGTAGATTCAAATTTTCAAGAGAGTTATTCAATGTTTGTATATTCAAAGTTCACTCCCTTTAAAAAAAATGTTCTCAGTCAGTCTTTAGTTGATATACAGTGTTGGCAGAGGTATGAGTTCTCTGAGTACTTTCTAGTTTTTATTTGACTTGATGTTTAAATAATACATTTTGTTTCAGGTAATCATTGGTTTGATGTGCCCCAAATTTCGGTTTGCTATATAATTCGGGTTAACAGTGGCCTAATGGAAATACACCTAACATGAGTTATCTCATTTAAATTTTTTTTAAATTTGAATTCTATTTATTTGAAAATATTAGGGTGAGAGTTTGAGAGTTGGTGGTATTCAAGAAAATAATCAAAAGATATAAAGTTTGAATAATTTCAAATTTTCGGAGTTACGGTTGATAAGTCCAATGTTCAAACCGGAAATAGCCATTTTTACAGCCAAAGTTGACCGGAAATGGCCAATTTATAGCCAACCAAAATCTGGACTCGTAAGACTAAGGATCACCTTGTTCGTTTTGGAGGTAGACAGATTGACAAGGCCTAAAAAACTCTTGTGCTTTTCAAATGTGTCTTCTTCTCCCCCTCTCGTGTTGCTGTGACCGACATATTGTTACACTTTCTCCCTCAATTACGCAAGAAGCAATACACATTCAGGCATTATTGTACGTTTTCGGGGCAGCCGTAAAGATATTTTTGGCTGAGGCATTAAAATGACTGGAAAATGTGTCAGGAAACACACACACACAACTCACATTCAATGAACTGGGAAGAAGAAGAAGAAAGTAAAGAAGAGAGAGAGAGACTCAGCCATTTTGTTTGCTGTCGTCTGCCAGGGAAAAACGAAAAGTTAAAACAAATTTGATTAACAAATTTTCTCTCTCTGATTTTTTTCCTTTTCCCTTTAAATTTTAGATTGAATTATAATTTTATTTTTAAATTCTTATTTTTGATTTGATGATTTTATTTTTAAAGTCCTATTTTTGTGTACATGACATATACAGCTATTTATATGAGGTTGAAAGTTGAGTTTTTTATGTTTCCTTCTTTTTTTTCCTTCAGAGCTCATTTCTTTTCCCTTTTCTCTATTTCTGTTAGCTTTTTTCTGTTTTTCATTCTCACTCATTCTTTTTTATGCTTGCTCGGTTTTTCTGCCTCTCTTAATCTGTTTTTCTTTCTTCCTCTTTCTCTCTCTGACTTTTTTTCTCTCTCTCTTTCTTTGTTTCCTTCTTTCTCTCTGTCTTTCTTTTTTTCTTTCTTTATCTCTCTTTCTCTCTTCTTACTCTTTCTCATTTTTCTCTCTTTCTTTTCACTTTCTTCGTTTCTTTCTTCTCCCCCTTTCTCTGTGTCTTTCTTTGTTTCTTTTTCTCGTTTTTCTTCTCTCTTCCTCTCACTTTGTTTCTCTTTTTCCTTGTTTCTCTTTTCCTTTGTTTCTCTTTTTCTTTTTTCTCTTTTTCTTTTTTTCTCTTTTTGTTTCTCTTTTTGTTTCTTTCTCTTTGTTTCTTCTTTTTGTCTCTTCTTTCTCTTTGCTTCTTCTTTCTCTTTGTTTCTTCTTTCTCTTTGTCTCTTGTTTCTTTTTTCTTCTTCCTCTTTCTTTCTACATTTTCTCTTTGAATTTTTCGTCAATTCTTTTTCAGTTTCTCCATTCTTCTTTCTATTGAGTCAGTTTTCCTCCTCCTCCTCTTTCATCTCCCTTTGTCTTCTTTCTTTCTTTCTGTCTTCTACTTTTACCTCTTCTTCCTTTTGTTTTCCTCTTTTTTTCTTGTTATTTTCAATGATGAAATTCGCTTAAAAATTCATATATTTTCTCTTGACCCTCCACCATAGATGCACATGTGTACGAACACACTACTTACCATACAATATTGTTTAGTTATTAATATTCCAGATACTAATCTGTATTAAGTATAATTTCACAGTATTATAGCCATAAGTTGATAATTTGTCATGGTTCAATAGATTAAAGAAGAAGGCCATTGCTTCTTTTATGAGCAAAATTAATCAATTATTTCTATTTTTTTATCATTAGATGAAGTAACCCATTTGAATTAATTTTGATTACTATTTACCCTCGACTTAATTTTATGGTTGTTTTTATCTCAACTCCAACTCAGGCCATCATTCTACGGCAATGAGCAAACAGTGTAGATCAGTAATGAAGAGTAAGCTTCTGATGAGATTTGAACTTCCCTCTTGCCTGAGGAAAGTCTGATTTACACCCAGCTGCTAAGACCACTCAGCTACAGAAGCTTTCACGGCTAGTAGAAGTCAAAGATGGAAGTAAATAGTAGTCACAATGAATTCAAGATTCTTTTACTTCCATCTTTACCAGATGAGCTGTGGTATTTTGAGAATTTCAATTTTTAATTTCTGACAGTTTTTATCACTTGGTAATGTATCCGTTTTATTTCACATAAACTACTATCAAAATACACCTCTACAATATATGTAAAGAAAAAAATTATGAACACTTGTAGACAAGTACTCAAAAATTTCAAAATTGACAAATTTATTGAGGAAATGAAGATTTTGTGGATTAAAACAGAATATAACTTGCAAAAAAAACCTTTGCTATTTTCAAGAGGCGGGACCAATTTCGGTCAGTAGAGCCTTTCTTTTTTTTTTTTTTTTTCAAGTCTGAGTCATCAAGTTCAGATTTTGTGAATGTCAGGAATAAACACTGAAATTTTAACAAATGCCACATTTTAAAAAAAAATTAGGTAATCAGATTTACACTCAAGTTTCATTTTAGATTTGATGATATAGTTTCTTTCTTGGTCTATGATTTTTTTTTTAATAAGTGCTCAAGTTACCAGACTTGCAAGTCTATAAAATTTTCACCCTTTAAAGCATAGCAGGGTAGATATATTTTTTGCCTGTGCTAAGCTTGTTTTTGATACAAATGACATTTTTTTTGGCTTTATGGTGGAATAATGCTGTTTCAGGTCATTCTTGGAAAATTGTTTGGGTTATTCATACAATAAACTAAAATATTGGTTGCACGTATGCGTGTGTGTATGTATATTAAAATATTAATTTGTGTGTGTATAAACCAAAATATCCATTTGTTTATATATATATATATATATATATATATATATATATATATATATATATATATATATATATATATATATATATAGGACAAAGGGTTTTCCCATCTCCTTCCATGATAGACATAATTATACTAACTTCTGACATGTTTTACTGGTTAACTTATCTATCTTGTCTCCCCATCTTGTGCCTGGTCTTTTCTTACTGTGTTTACTGTCCCACAGGCACCAATCGATAAGCCTTTTGCTCCATCTTGCTATATGACCTTACCATCTCCATTTTTGTTGCTTGATAACTTGAATGATATCCTTCACCCCTGGTCCTATCTTTGATCCGTGTTGATGGTTTTCTATCACTATTATTCCTTACATTGCTCTTTCCATTACTCTCTGTGCTGTTTCAATTTTGTTTTCAAGTGGTTTTACAAGTTTCCAGGTTTCACACCCGTACGTCATAGGTAATATGCATTGATGTACGAAAATATTAATTTCTGTTTGTTGATATCACTTGCCTTGATTCCTGACCACTGACGAACCTTATCCCACTGATTTTCAATGCATAAAACCCGTATTGAGTGTCACAACCTGCTGAAAGGAAATTTTGGTCCTAAATTGCAAAATTTGGCGTTTAATCATCAACTTTCCCCACTACCAGAAATATTTAGTTTCTTTCTTGAGTCATCTTCTAACTGACAGGAAATGCTGGTGTAGCAATGAAATCAACCGGCAATGATAAGAAAAGTTGAAACCTTACCTACATGTATCAGGTTTAAAAGCATTTAGTGGTAAAATATAATTATGACAATTATTTTTTTCTTTCTATTGTTGCAAAAAATTACTATCATTATATTTGATGATTAAACTTTCTGAAAGTTTTGATGTATTTATTGAATAAATCCTACCCGTGATATCACCTAACATGAACGCTATGTGTATTTATCAATCTACTTTGTTTTTTGCATATAACACCTCTAAATGGGTGCACAGATACTACACTCTGATCCTTTTAAGGTGTTCTGAAATGTAAAAAAAATATCTCAGATGAGAAGTCTAATCTGATTCAATTAGTACAATAATGATAATTCCTCATCTTAGGAATTCAAACATTTTTCTTTCTTTACTGCAGTGGTTTTTAGCCCTGTTAACACCATGACCCCCTTTATTGTTGAACTATACCTCCACACACCCCTCACATCTTTAACCATATGGGTTCCACTAAACTGCGAAAAAATGATAAATGTATTTTATTTATCACAATATTATGAGTGCATGTGGTGAGAATCCCCAAAACAATTAGAGATTCTCACTTTTTTACTGCGGGATTGTGCGCCTTCTTGAAATTACTCACGCATCACAGGTTAAGAACTACTGCTTTATGCTGTCTATCCTAGTCCAGGAACGTGAGTCTCAACTAAAATGGATTTGGGAAATTAATTTTTTCTTAGGATACAGTTAATATTTTCTTCATCTGCCTTTTTACGGTCCATTGCTGGATATAAGACTTCCCCAAGTAATTTTAGGTTATGGAAGATGATGGGCCTTACCCTACCATGCTGACACATGATGTGTTGGACGGGTGGACAAGATGGATACTAGGGCATGAGTGTGAAGTGAAAACTGTCTCAGCCGGAGTTTGAACTTGGCTCGCAGGTCACACTCTTGGTGTCATTACCTAATTGTCTTCAAACTTTTCCTTCTCAAGGACCCATTAATGATCTCCAGAAATATGTGCTAACCTCTAAAGAGTTTCCATTTTAGGTGATTACAGTAAAAGTAAGCCTTTGTGTTATGCTGGATCAGGAAAATTACCTCATTGTTGAAATTGATTTGATTTCACTTTGATTATACAAACCTTTGATTATGAAAAATACTTGTTCTATATTCTTGTTTGGATTAAATAAACTTTGATCAAATCAAAACTATGTATTTATTTTTTGGTAAAAATTTTTTTTTGAAATCGAAATTGTGTATTCACTCATTTTTGTATTAAAAAAGTTTGATTTCACAAACTTTTGGTTGTTGAAAAAAATAGTTATTTAATATCCTTGTTTTGTTTAGATGAACTTTTGATCAGATTAAAACTGTTCATTTATTTATTTTTTTTTTGCAAGAAAAAAAGTTGAAATTTCGCCAATTAAGCAATTTCAACAATTCTGTGTAACATATCCATTCTTAGATGGAAGTGAAATATAAGAAAAGTCGATGTAATGAATGACACCATTTCATTTTCTTTTATAAAACTTCTTTTGAAGTCCGGTTTATTGGTAGACAACTGAATTCTCATATCAGCCTCAGCATTCAGTCTATTATGATGATTAGTTTTCATTGTTGTAGTTGTGGAAACTCGGGAAATTTTGAACTTGGCTAATGGACCCCCTTTAAAACCTTTGTTGACCCTCCACCCCCATCCCTTGATCTGAGAACCCAAGTTAGGGAAATGCTTGATTAACCGCTTGGTCACCTCGCACTGTTGATAATATTTGTCTATAATTGGTGTTATTGAATTTACAAGTGGTTCTTGTTTCTTCCTATACCCTGCCTGCCTCGTTGAATGGGTTTTTGTTTTTTGCTTCTTCCTACTGAGAATAGCAACAATAAGTATAGAAGTTTTAAAAATAAACCTTTTCTTGTCTACTTGAGACGATGTGAATTGCTGATCTGTCTGGCTGGGGTATTGATAACTTTACTCACCCAGAACACGGCGGTGGCAAAAATTGATACTTTCGAGAAATGTTGCCCAAAATTTGAAAGTCCGTCGCTGGATGGGCAGAGTGGGGTGGTTTGATGGAGGAATTTGGATAGGAAACGCCGACTCTGTTTTTCTTTGCAATTGATTTCTTAATCAGGATTTCTTTTTTTTACATGCCTGCAAGAATTTATACAGACATAGATATACATTTGTATACTTTATACTTAGAGGAACACAATCCATATTTTCTCATATCATGTAACAAGTTGTTTTTTTTTACGTATTTACAGATGTCTATTATATAGGAAAATTTCTTCTCATATGTATACATTTTTTGTGAAATGTATCGTTTTTTTTTCATGTGTGTACTAAAGAGAGAGGGGTAGAGAGAGTTTAAATGTAAAGATTGATTTTTATGCATACATTAAGTATAAAATATATATATATATATATATATAACAAGTTCCTTTTACTTTTATAATCTTTTTCTGTACATATAATGTAAAATTTTGTTTTGGCATATACTAGAAAAGTAAATGTCTTCATGAATCTTGTATCTTGTACAAACTTGTCTACAAACATTTTTCTTTCAAAAAAATTATCCACAGAAAGACATAGCTATTCACTTGGCTCAGCTTTGGCACAAGGCGACAGGTATGGAACACCCAGTGAAGATCGAACTCACAGGCATGTTAGATAAATGTACAAGTGTACTGAATATTTCTTTTTTCATTTATATACATACTTGTATATATTCAAAGGTATGCTTCAATTAGAAAGCACCCAGAATGCATATACTTCTCTCAGGGGGGAGTAATTTTACATGAATCTGCCCAATAATTTAATCAGTTCTTCGGTAATCTATTGAAATTCTTTGAGAAATTTTGGTGATATTTGGCAGATAGACATGAAATTTGGCAATATTATATAGTTTGGACATATAACTACAATGTAGGGGAGGTAATTTGGTTTGAATGTGCCCCAAAATTTAATCAGTTCTTCTGTAGCCTATTGTCCACCCCTCAGCAAAATTTTATTGAAATTCATTGCTAACTTCTTGAGATATTCTGTTGACAGTCATGAGTGAATACAAAGATGTATGAAGAAAAAAAAGGAAAAATATCTCTCAATCCAAAATAATTCCTGGATCCACTCAGAAATTGAACCAACTCTTCCACACCCCATTCCTCACCCTGCCACAAAATTACGTTGAAACTCATTCAGTTCCGTTGGAGATATCTTGTGGATTGATAGATGGAAAGATTGACACTTCTGAATCCATATACCTCTCTAACTTTGTAGCTTGAGGTGATAAGTAATACATGAGTCTTATTTATATCTGTATTTAGAAACATATATATATATATATATATATATATATATATATATATATATATATATATATATATATATATATATATATGTATATATATATATATATATTACATGTGTTTTCAGGCAGTAATCCTAAAACAAGTTGGATTAATGACCTAAGACAAGAGAAGTCTCATTTTTCACTCAAACTTTCTGGTTTCTATTCAGTTGAATGTAGGTCAGTAGTTAGTGTAGGTAAGAACTTTCTGATCATTTTTGATCGAGGGCTTCTGACTATTCATTCAGCTATAATCAAGATCCAACACTTTCATTGTCGAGGAAAGGAGCTGTGATAATAATTATCAGTTTGTTTTTTAAATGTCGGCATTATTGCATCTGTATTTTACACATGATCCAAGGTTCTCGTACTCGTTGAGCAATAGACGTGAAATTAAGCATGTGTGTGTTTATTTCTAGCAGAGGTCTCAAAGCATTGCAGATGAGATGTTGCTCCTGTTTTTTCCTCTAATTCTTTTGTAACCTATTGTTTGTTCATCTAATCTTTGTGACATTCTTTGTTTATTCCTTTAATCTTTGTGACATCCTCTGTTTATTCCTTTAATCTTTGTGCCACCCTCTGTTTATCTTTTAATCCTTGTACCACCCTTTGTTTATTCCTTTAATCTTTGTGACACCCTGTATGTCTTTGTTTAATCTTTGTGACACTCTCTGATTCCTTTGATCTTTGTGCCACCCACTGTTCATTTTTCAGTCTTTGTGACACCCTCTGTTCATTCCCTTAATCTTTGTGACACCTTGTATTTATTCCTTCAATCTTTGTACCACCCACTGTTCGTTCCTTTAATCCTTTTGCAACACTGTATTCATTCCTTTAATCTTGACTAAACCATTCGACTGGACAATTCTCCCATCCAACTTGATCCTATCAATCTCGGGTCATAAATGATTTCCTATTCTAAACTCTGGTCAGTCCGATTTTGTCTCTGTCGAAATTGGCCGTCATTATTTTCTGTTTTGGTGCTGACAAGTCATCTTTGTGGTGCGGAGAATCAAAAGGAATTTTTTTGTCTTTTCGTTACGTTTGATCTGTTATTGTTTCGTTGCGTCTTTTTTTTTTTCTTTTTGCTGTATTAATGATTTTTCCTTTTTTCCTTTGTTTTTCCAGACACTGTAATACATCAAAGTCTAAATGAGAGAGATAACATGTTAGAGGACCGAAAGCCATTTGGTGAGTAAAAATTACTTATTGCTTAGCATCTGTGTCTGTGTTTAAAATAACGACTGTCCTTCATATCTCTTCTTCCTATCTATGTTTGTTAAGGGTAAGGTCTGTGGCTCATCTGTAAGCAAGTCACTTCAACTCATAATCCCAGAAGCATTAAGTGCAAATGATGCAGGATTATGTATAATATCAATCTGCTTGTTCCTACTAGCATTTTAATATATACACTTGAGGTAATAGCATAAGGGAAAGTTGAGTAAGTTTAATAAAAGGGTAAAAAGAGAGAGGGCAAAAAAGGAAGTTGTTTAATATGATGTTTAAAATGGTGGTTAGAAAGGAGACAGCAGAAAAGAAAGTGTTTACTGAGGGGGTAAGAGGATTTGTAAATAATCCATGTTAGTATTATATTCAGATAAAAACATAGATGGACAACAACAATTGATAGGGATAAAGGAGCGATGCAGATAAAGTGGAGAGAAGAGAACAGGCATGAGATAATAGATAATCTTAATTGTCAAAACCCATGGAATATCCACTGGTTCTGCTAGTTGATGTTAATAATGATTACCAAGTTGAAGAAAAAATATATTAATCTGTATTGATCATCTTTTTACAAATTATTTGGAAGCTACTTTACCTGTGTCGTCAAAAATGACAGCATATATGAAATTTATGGATACACATGTAGATAATAGAGATTTGTCTTGCAATTGGAGAATTGCGTTCTGTTTTTATCACAAACAAGTTTTTATCAATCTTATGTTTTTGCTTTCACTAATTCTTATATTTTTTTTTATCATTCTTTAAATTTGGCTTTTGTATTACATCAGAACATTGAACTTTTATATCATTCTTTGAATTCAGCATTGTTATTACATGAATTGGTCATGAATGAAATTCTATGTTATTGCGTCTGTTGCACGAATCAAATTCTGTTTTACTATGTCAGTTACGTCCCATTGCATGACAGGAGACATCTGCACATTGCTTATTATTATATGTGTGAATGCACTTTCATTTAGTCTAATGTGTGTAGATCTCAATCTTTTCTTGTGACTGTTTGTCTCCCTTGTCCTTGAAACACCTCTTAGTTGTATACAGGTGCTTGTGGTAAGAACTGAAAATGTCTCTCTCAGTTTGTTAGATTGTTGGACTGAGGCAGAAGAGGTTTCAGCTATTACCAATTATGCATTATGAAATTTTTATAAGTTTATGTCTGTATATAATGGCTATGTGTATGAGTATGTCTCTTTATATGTCCATTTGTGCCTCTTCCACTATACATATGAATGTGTGTGTATATATTTCTCTCTATACACGTATGCGTATGTGCATATTAGAAACTGTCAACCAAAACTGTCACTGTGGGTTTCTTCAGTTTTTCAGTTGGTCAGGCTGTCTATTTATCAGATTTACAGGCCACAACCATGGAACTTCAGGATTTGAAATTTTGACATTTACTCTATATCATGTTCAGGAAAAACTTCTTGTTTTTCGTGTTTTTTGAAAGTTCTCCCCCCAAAATAGGTTTTTTAGTGAATGGCAGATTTCCTATTTGCAATGTAAGTTTATGCTAAATTGATCCCTTTGTGTCCAACAGCATTTTTCAAATTTCATAATTGATGATCCCGTCCACGACACAGTAATTTGCCAAAAACCATTGGTCACATGACAGTCTCTATTGAGTGACCAACAAGACTTGTCTGTGTGTGATAAGAATCACTTTTTCTCATAACTGACTCACAAAAATCTTCACCTCCCGATGGGGTCTTATACATGAAGTTGAGGGATCGGATAGGCTGATGTTTACGTGGACACCACAGACTACCAGTATTTGCATGCAACCTAATTGTAATAAGACTGAAATATTATTTACTTGAATAATAATAATGATTATGATAATGATTATGATATCATCATTACTACGGGTATTTTGATTGAGAAGTAATTAATGTAAAATTAAAGCTGGATGTTCTTGGATGAATACCTTCATTTAGCATCAAACTCTAGATCATCTGCCTTGTTGCATTCTCCTTAATCTCGTCCATGGTCTGATATCTCTTTGGGAAAGGCCAGGAATTATAGGGAGCCAAATCTGGACTGTTAAGGGGCTGACAGACCTAGTTGATGTCAAATAAACCCACACAAGACATGAAGAATGATTCGCTCAATTATTATCAATTGGATCGTCACACAGCAGACAAGTTCACTCAATGATGTCTCTTAGCTAGCTGAGTCAGCACATGAGAGAGTATCTGTGCACACATGCACAGTAAGGTCCCCTCTGATTGATGACAGAGTTATATAAAGGCCTCAAAATTAGTTCTTCAGATATTCAGTATGTCTGGATACCTTCTGGACATTTCAGCAGTGGAATCTCTTTGATTCAAGATAACATTCCAGGAGGTTGCTTATAATTCCTGACTAATGTACATGTTAGGAACTGATGTTGCTAATGATCTCTAAACAATATCTATAAGAGATTAGTCATGTGACTAACATCATTTGGAAGCATGCCATGTTGGGGGTGATCAGAACTGTAATAGGGGGTGATCCATGAAGAAGTCGTTTCTCTTATCTATTGTTGGATCACTGAAACGTTTGGATTATCAAAAAACAAGCAGGCACAAACTTGTAACCTAATTAGCAAAACTTACATCGTAAATTGTACCCCCAATTAAAACCCTCAAAGAAACCAAACAATGTATTTTTCTAAACATAATTAGGAGTAAATGTTGACAATTTTAGCTGCCTAGCATATGTAGCCTCTATGCGTGATATATACATAGCCAGCTAGACCAACTTGTGAACTGAAGAAACGTACTTTGACAGTTTCAGTGACAATCTTTGTTGATGGATTTCAGCTAGTGTCTGTCTGGTGTTGATTTAGTAAAGGGTACGGTCTTTGAAAAAAATCTGAATTGGTATCTTAGTGTGAATTGAACAGCATTGACTCATCAACTGATAATGGTATAAAACTAAATGAGCAAAGAAACCAAAAAATTGAATTTTTTTGTGAACAATAATTCCAAGACGCAAATAAGGAATTTGAAAAACTATGGAGGATGCTAAAAATGCTGAGCATAATTTGTTTCTGGCGGAATGGTAGATCAGATGTGCAATATTCAATTAGAATTAACCTGACTGAAATATATACAGATCTGATCAGTCACTCCATAGAAACTATTATGTGTCTAATGTCTTTTGGCAGTATGCCGCTTAGGGATGATCAATTAAAAAAATAGGAAAAAAAGGTTGATCAATGGATAATTTACTTCTCTCGCCTTTTGTTGGAACACCGGAATATTTGAATTCTCAAAAAACCAACATGATTGCTGCCAGATGCAAATTAGCACAAACTTATATAGCGAATTGCACCCTTTTAAGAGGAAGGATTTAAAAGTAAATAAGTCTCTTCCTAGACATAGTGAGGAGTGAATTGAAATTTTTAGCTTCAACTCCAATGATGTGGCCTGTACATGCAGTACATAGATAGATAACCAGCCAGCCAGCCAGCCAGCCAGCCAGAATTATTTAAAAACTGAAGTCACCTATATTGACAGTTTGATGGTTTTCGATACTGAGCATAATTAGCTGCTGATAGAATGGTAAAGCAGAAATGTTTTATTAGAAACCGTCAACTAAAACTGTCACCATAAGTTTCTTGCATTATCAATTTGGTCTGGCAGGCTATGTATTGTATGATGTATACTGGCTGCACAAGTGACGCTAGTGGGCTGAAAATTTGAACATTTACTCATTATTTTTAGAGAAAACGTTTTTTCAAACCTCCCTCCTTGATTAGGTTTTTAGCCGAGGGTTCAATTTACAATGTAAGTCATTACTAAATTGTTTGCTTTGTTCATACCTGGCAGCTTTCAGGCTTGTTTTTTCTTTTAAATTCAGAGTTTATTCAGTGATCACTGCCCAACAAAAGTTGAGGAATAACTTATTCATTGGTCAGCCCTTTTTCAATTTTTTAATTAATCATCCCCAACACAGCATGCTGCCAAAAGAAGTTGGTCATGTGACTGTTGCTATTTGATGACTAACTAGACCTGTTATTTAATTAGAATTAACCTAACTGAAATATAATTACTCTCGCTTGATCCAAACATGTGTGGTTTTCTGCTGACTATCTTGGCACTTATCTGCAATCACCCTAAATCTCTAAGGAGAAATTATTAATTTTTTAGTAGTATTTCTTCTTTCGCCTAATATATAAATAAATATAAGTGAAACTAGCATTCCAAGGGAAATTTTGAATCACCACCACCCATATATACTATGTTTGAGGTGATCAATTGAAAGGTTTGATCAATGAATACGTTACTTCTCTCGTCTTTTATCGGGCTGCGATCACTAAAAAAGGTCTAAATTTAAAAAAAAAAACCAACGGGGCATGAACTAGTGACCAATTAAGCAGAGAATTACATTCAATATTGTACCCCCCCCCCCACTAAAAACCTATTTTGAAGGGAAATTAAAAGAAACACTTTCTTACTCATTGAGAGGAGTAGGTATGTAAAATCCCAAGTTAGTACTATGAACAGTAAGTGGTGGGCTAAGTCTTACAAAAATAGGTGCAAAGTGAAAATAGTGTTTGTTTTGCAATAAGCTGCTAAAGAGGCAGCATGCACCCTTTTCCTCACTCTGTGTATTTCTTACACCCCAGTCTCCATTTTTAGAGAGTCTAGTGGAGCAATGATGACATTTTCAAGTCCAGACAAAATGGTATGGTATACAAAAACACATGCACATATCAAAAAGGATAGAACTCTTTGCCACTTTTGGTGGCTACAGATATTTAACTCTTCATCACCTTCGTTGGCTATGGTCTTTTTGTTGGAACAACTGACATTCATCGTTATAAATTCATTGTCATGTTATTAAATTAATTATCAACAACTTTACATCATAAAGAATTAATATAAAATCGGTATGAATTTTTAATTTATTTCAAATAAAGTTGGGGACTGACTGATAACCATTTGATAACATTATCTATGATTATAATGACCAGTTTCCTGTATATTTGTAGATTTGAAGCAGTTTACTACTAAGTTAATGAACTTTTGAAATCGTGTCAACTTATCTTGTATCATGAAGTTTCAAGGCCCCACCCCAACTCCTGTATCATGCATATCCTGGTATTGCCCTACCCTCTGATACCCCACCCACAGGCTAAACCATGTTGTTAGGAAGTGACATTGACAGATGCCTGCATTCTCTGTTTTTTTGCATAGAGCTTTTTTTCTTTCTTTCTCTTGATTGATTTGTACCAGTGTCGAACAGAAAACAGAAAGGGTTACGCAGAAGGATGAGAGAGGGGGTAACAGAAGAAAGCTGATAGCTGTCTGTTAATATACATGATGATAACTGACATATATACAGACAGGTCTTGAGCGTATTCATTAGAAGTTCTGATGAGGATGTGAATAAACATTGAAATATTATCTTATACACTGAGTTATTTTGACCTTTTATGTGTTTGACTTAATGGAAGTATGTATGTATAGTAATATTCGTTTGTATGTTTGAGTATGTTATGTAAATGTCTACAAAAATGGATGAATCTGTGCATGTAAACTGTTGTATCTATTCTGTATGTATGTGTTCATTAAATTGGAATAAATCATGAATTGACTTCATTATGTTCCCTCTTTTCCTATTCTCAGATGGCTTTTCATATCTCTCTCTCTTTCTCTCTCTCTGTATGTATGTATGTATATATATATAGAAAGAGAAAGAATGTGTGTGCATGTTTTTATGAATATGCATATAGAGAGAAAATAAACTCAATGTTTGATCTATATGATCAATGTTTTCTACTGAATCAAGTGCATTGACATGGATGGAGATCATGTTGAAAAATGAATATTTGTGTAAAATAAATGGTATTTCATTATCAGGCTACAAACTTTTTGATATTCCTACACACGTATGCATGTATAATAATATTTAAGAGAGAACGAGAGATGCATACATATATCTATTTGTGCAATCTTTAGGGTATCTGTTTGAATATTCAAGCCTTCATTTACATATCCATCCCATCATCACAACTGCAAATATTTCTTAAATTCTTTTCTTCAATGTTTTCTTTATTTTCTTTTCTTCAAAACTAATAAAAATGATTTTGTTCTCTGTTTCTACAAATGGACTTTCCTTTCACTTCCTTCGATTTTTTTCCTCTCCTTTGTGTTAACCTATTAAACCAAGTGAGTGCCAAGACCTTTGGCATTACTGAAAAATGCTACCCACATATTTGCTCTCCTCTCTGTCTCTCACTCCCCTTCACCACTTCTTACTCTCCCTCTTGCTCTTCTTTTTTCAGTCTCCTCACCCTCCTGCCTTACCGCATTGTTCTAATGTCTCTGTGTTATGCTCTTTAGATCTGATATTTTTCACTTTCTACCCGCTATTTATTATTGACTGTCTTAATCTATTTGAACACTACAAAACTGGTTCAAGCCTTGGGTCAGCTTAACCTGGCCCATTCCCACAAACCCGATACAAATTTACAGTCTGGATATTCCTACTACAGTACTAGACCATTCATCTGGCAAACTCTGGACCTGGAGTGATCCGAATTTCCGGGTTTTCCAGACCAAGGCTTCAGATACAAAAATACCTTGAATGGTGCTGTTTTGATTATTGCCACTTTTCTTGTTCAACTATTGCTATACAAATTAATGTAAATAGTATAAGCTTAACCAGCAAACATTAAATTAAAAGACCTTGATTAGTGCAGAAAATTTTTGTAAGAACCTACTGCACACATCAAGGTATGCCTGTATACTTGAAGTATAAAAAATACAATGAAAAGGAAAAAACAGAATGAAAACAAAGAGCATCTAAGCAGCGAATTACTATGAAGCCTGCCAGATTCAAAACTGGCCAGTTCAAAAAAATGGCCAGTTTTCTGGAACCCAGATAAATGGTCTGGTACCTTAGTCAAAAGGCATAAAACTGAAGCTTCCCATGTCTTCGTCTGCCATCTTGAATCCAGTCTTGTCAGTGACAATATTAGTAGATCCCACAATTTTCCTCTCTACAATTACCATTGATGTTTAACATCAAAAAAGCTGCTACATCCATTGATAGTTACTATGAAAAGAAGTTAGTACTTCCACTTTCAGTTATTTTATCAATTAACTTTTTGTCATGTTATTAATCCACTGGCATTGTGATCAATTTCTGTGTCACCTGCTCACATTTCACAGTCTTTGAAAAACAACCCTGTGTGTTGATTGATAGCATGTCTAGAATTTCTAACCCCAAATTGAAAAACTTGACTGATTATGGAGAATGTCTTCTCACCACACTGAGGAACTTGATCTGATTTAAATAACCCCCAAACAAACCCTTTGGTTGACCCAGTGACCTACAAAGTTAAAGTACACGGGGCCTTCATAATCTATATAATATCAAAAGTTGGATTTTGTGAATGTTTGTGATCCCTAAGTAGCTGAAATGGTTTGTTGTTGCCTGAGGGAATGAATAAACATACCTCTAGAATGGGCTAACTGAAAAAATGTGCCAAATAGAAGAATGCAAAAAAAAAAAACCCTGATGAATTTGCAACTTCATTATAATAGTGTGGGGTCTACATTTGTTCCCACCCCTATCTTTAATATAATGACCAATTTTTCAAGGGATATAACTATTGAATACTAATCATAGAGTAGTTTCCTTCACCTATTTATTTTCAAATTTGGAAAACAAATCTGGATTCATTCCAGTTACATCATGTTGCATTAATTTTCCCTCAAAAGGTCACAAGGCTGTCTAATGAACACTAAACACTGTTGGCAGGTCACCGGGACTGCCCAGAGAACTTACTGGATTAAAAGAACAGAAGTGTTCTTAAGTTATTTAAATATGATTACTGCTTATCTTAAATCTATATTCGTCTTAGCTTTGAGGGTCATATGTGTAATATTGTTAGTCAGGGTGTGGTCAGATAAGGCGTTATCATTGGCATGGGGTGGGGGTGAAGTGAGAGTGGAAGTTGTGAGGGGGGCAAGAAGTGTCTGTGTTTGCATCAGGAATAGAAAAAGTCAGGAAAGAAAGACATTGATTATATAAACCCTTCCTTCTCCACAAGAATCTCCATTTAGAAACAATTTTGGTAAATTTAGAAAGTTGATCTATTCTTGTTTATTATGTACTGATAAACCCGCATTCCTCTCTTCCTTCTTAAGTTATTTTTAGTTCTGTTTTCCCACCTTCATCAGGTGACACATTGATGGTTATTTCTCAAATTGGTTTCATCTTCTACCTAATTAGATAACTCTTAAATAAAGTCAACTCTGGCACTAAGCCAAATTTGTGTGGCTCCCAGTCATGGAATAGACTTACTATCGTAGCTTCTTAAATACATTACCCATTGAGCGTCTCAAACTTGGACATCTAAAACTCAGTAACATTTGAAACCCAGCTATATTTGAGAATTAGATAAGTATTTGTTATTATTTATAATTAATTGTTTATATTTGTATTATTTATAAAAATTTCCAAACATCATTCAAAATTCCTGGCTGGTGCACTGAGTGAAAGTTTACCGTGCTCTGATACGCTGCAACGCAATTTATGGTGGTCCCAGTCACCCACCACATATCTGAAAATGTATACACTCGCAACGATTGCCACCTTCATATGGAGGTATAAAAGATAAATAAGTACATTATTATTACTATTATTATTATTATTATTAAAATTTATCTCTTAGTTGCAGGTGATGTTTAAATGATTCAAATTCTGGTCTATTCATGTAACTTTGTGGTGTAAATAACCCAACTGTATAGTACTAAAATTATGCTTAGTTAAGCGACACACAAAGCTTGTGAATTTCCTGATCTTGTGACTTTCTCGGTTCTGAGTTTGCCAAGTTAGAGACACTCAACCTGTACTATTTATTAGTGAGTATCAATTAGTTGACTATTATTATTATTAATTTTTGACAAGTATTTCCTTACATGAAGGGACTTGGGTTTGAGTTTCACTGAGAGCTTTATTATATGATATTCTTTATTTCCAATCCTCACTGACAGCCTGATTAAGTTGTGATATAAAAGCAACTAAAAATTAGGCCTTATTTAGTATAGAGGAAGTTACTATTTTGAGACAGCCTTGACTCAACCCACACCATGCATTTGGGTTTCTATGCTCCTACTTGTCAGATGTGCCTCTGCTATTCACGGATATAAGAAACCATTTACCAAAACCGTCACTTAGACTGTCAACGTACGTTTCTCTCAGTTTTCAAGCTGGTCCTACTGGTTATGCGTGTATCACTTGTACAGGCCATTCCAATATGGCTGGAGGAAAAATTGAACATACACTCCTTATTGTGCCTACAAGAAATGTTTTTTATCAGTTTTTTAAATTCCCCCTTCCCCAGTAGGATTTTTTTTGGAGAGCGGTTCAGTTTGCAATGTACGTTTATTCTTAATCGATCCATAGTTTATATCAGCCTGTTTTATGAAAATGAAGATTTTTTTTATTGACCACTGCTCGAAAAAGGCAAGAGAAGTTCTCTATTCATTTATCACCAGCTTTTCTTCTTTTATTTGTTCAGCTCCAACATGGCATGCTGCCAAAAGACCTTGGCTGTATGACCGTTTCTATTCAATGACTAAGCAGATCTTTTTTATTTATTTTGGGGTTATTTTTTAATACTTTGGTGAGTGAAAATGTTGAGAAAAGCTGCAGAATCATTCCCCGATGGGTTGAAATTAGGATCAGACAAAGGAGCATTTGTTATTATCGATACAGTATTTGTACTGCCATTCCAAAATGGAAATAAGTACCATAAAGTTCCTGGTCTTAAGGGTTTTGGATTGTATACCTGTAATAAATATTTGAACTGGCTCAAGGCTAAAAGTGTTGGGCTCCCAATAAAGATCAAAATCATAACACAGTAGTAATGGTCTACTAGACCCGCTTTCTAGTCATTCAAGGCATTCAGTTATTTACTAAGTTTAGCTTAGTCTGGCACAAGAGTGCTAATATGAGGTACCCACTAGGGATCAAATTCACGACTCAGAATTGTCTTGTGAGACTAGTTTATTAACCATCACTCTATGTCAGACGCCCTGATCCATTTGTAATCATGGCTTGACGTCTCGAAAATAATGATTTAAATTGCAAACTTTATTTAAGAATTACGAACCCCAAAAAGTGTCCCTCCAGATGACTTGTAATAAAAGGGGAGAATCTAAAAGTAAGAGGGGATTCTTGTAGAGATATCCGCTATATCAAATAAAAATAGCCCGCAAGACCTGTTCGTAATAATGTATTCGGTAAAGATATATAAGATTAAAATAAACCCTATAAATTGAGATTATTTTGCTGAATTCATCCCTTTATAGAATCATGGTTATGAGGCTTTGAACATGAAGGAAACTATTTGTTAGATTTAGAGCCGGCCCAAGGCATGAGAGAATTAAGTAGTTGCTTACGGCTCCGTAGCCACCAGAGGGCTGCCAAGAACGTTTGAAATGTCCCAAAAGAGATCTTGAATTTTGTTTCTCAAAGGTGACGGAGCCCAAAATCAAATTCTGCTTAGAGCCTGATAAAGGTTTAGGCCAAGAGTAGGTTAGATTAAATACATCTCTGACAGGCCAAAAGTATCATGTAAATAATGGAGAAAACAGATCCCTAAATCTATTTTGTGTGTGTGTGTATATATATATATATGTAATCTACAGTCATGTAAACTTTTTTTCTTGTAATGCTGGAAAACAATATTTTTTGGAGAAAACAATTTCAATATATCGTCCCAAAGTATCAACCACTATCCACCATGCGAGTCATTTTAAATTTGATCCGCGTCATTTCAACGTGTAAACTTGGAGCTATCTTATTTAGTTTTAGGATCTCGGTGCAAGTAATTTATTTCTATTATCATTTTATTTTTGTAATTTAATTTTCTTATGATGGAGTTCATCAGCTGTTTCACCTTAGCCCTGTTTTGGGAGTATACGTATAATCGAATTGGAACTGGTGCGAGAGGACGGTATGACTTTTCATTGAATGACGGGTGATCAGAAATGCAAAATACACACACATACACACACACACACTTACACACGTGTTGGCATGCGTATATGTAGCATGTATGCATGTGTGTATATATGGCCGATGTATACATGTGGATGTAGTGTGGTTATGTACTAATTATGTATGAATGTGTGTGTTTGTGGCATGTATGTGCATATTTTGCATTTTCGATGAAACACTGTTCAATAAAAAGTCTGGGTAGTGGTGTGAGGGGATTGATTTGGGTCAATGGGAATTCGGGTGACTCGTAAAGGGAGGAGAACTATGAAATCAGAAATCCTAATCTATTATGTATAAAAATGTTATTGATTTATAATGGTAAGAATTGACTGCTATAACGAACTGTTCTTCAACCCACAAATGTTTCGAGTTTGGGGAAATAAAAAAACAAAAAAACTAGTCTGATGGCTTCTTCAAGGTTCGTTTACTTTCTGTTTAAAAATCAAATCAGTTTCTTTTGTTATTTTGTTGGTTTTCCTTTATTTCTTTTTCTTTTCTCTGAGTTAATAAAATCCCAAGATTTTGTCCATTAAGTGGAAAAATAGAAAAAATGTCCTTTTCTTGTTTGTAATTAGATAAGCGTTTTTGTTTTCCTAATAAACAAGTGGAAGTTATTGTGCTCGAACACTCACACACACACATGCATACATATATGTGTGAATGCATACATTTAAAAAAATGTATAAATGCATATTTTGTAAATATCATTAATAGTGTGTGTGTGTGTATATATATATATATCTATATATATATATATATATATATTGAGAGAGAGAATCACCATAGCCCCACAAATGGCCAACCAATGAGCCAAGTGGGCTACAGAATCTTCTCTCATAGTTTATGTGTATGTCTCCGGGTGCTGCTTGTCACATTTTGGGGGCCATAACTTTGAGTATTCGCATGAGTACACCACGAGGCACCATCTAAAAAGTTTTTTTTTGCTTCTTCCCAAATGGTACCTTTTTGGATCTCTATGGTCATTTAGGGACCAACAATGCCCTAATTATGCTTGCATCCTTTTTTGATAATTTTAGACAAAATGGCACATACACATGTGAGCTATGATGATTCATTTATGCGACGTACGGATATATTAGATAGTATTTACATGTGTACATGATAACAAATATATATATGAACATATATATATATATATATATATATATATATATATATATATATATATATATATGTATTATACATGAGTTAATGAATCAATAAGTCCATCACTTGATGTTGAGAAAAAAAACATTGTTTTTCAACATTTCAATACTTGTCTTTCTTGTCAATGATCTTAATTCAGTCGTGAATATTAATCACACTGATCGAACTTTATACAGTGAAAATTTCAGAAAAACATTCAGTTACTTACTACATTTCGAGCTATAGACTTATTAATCCAACTTTGTATATACATATATGTATATATATATATATATATATATATATATATATGTATATATATATATATATATATATATATATATATATATATATATATATATATATGAATTATACAAGGACTTCATTCATATGTGTACATACAAATACGCATATATATTATATGAATAATATGAACAAACATTGTATCTACACAGCTGTATTTCTCTCTCTGTCTCTCTCTTATATATACATACACACACATATGTACAAATGGATAAATACCATCACTGTATGTAGAATTCCTGTCTTTGCATACACATGCATATAGTCATGAATTATACCAAGATTTTATTTATGTCTGCACACACACATTTACATACACCTACATTAATACTATCTTTGTATGTATAATTTAATTCATTTGTAGCCTCTTGTTTCATTTTTAGTGGCAACGATGAACTGATTATAAAGAAAAAAAAAACTTGTACTCTTTTCTTTTTCTCACCCTACCCTGTCATCGTTATTCCTTCTTCCCAAAAATCTATAAAGAAAGGCCATCAAAAAATCGCAATGAAATAAAGCAAAACAAAAACCCGCCAAGAAAATCAGACTTCCTTTTTCTTGACATTGTTTTAGTTCTTTGTTTTTGGCAAGAGATAATCGCAGTGTATTTCGATATTGCTGCCGATTCTCTTTTATTATTGGAGAGATGCGAATGTCTGAGACCGTTAACATAATTGTTATAACCAGCCGACCAAGTATGTTTCGTGTTTGTGTTGCGGATTAGACATAACCAATAATCTGGAAAGAGAAAAAAAAACTCCGAGGATCGATATCCGGCTGGGGCCAGTTAGTTCAACTGAACCGATGACCTTGATGACCAGACATCTCGGACTGAGCCATCTCGGCCAAGTACTGTCACGTCTTGCCTCTCACATCACCTCCCTCCCCTCCCATACTAATCATGTTCTGATGCAACCTCTTCTCTGTTAGATATAGCACCTGTCCTCAAGAACAAAGATCTACAGAATGAGGATTAGATTTTTGTTATGGGTTTTGTTCTTGAATGATTACAGTTTTCATTACCTCTGCCAACAAAGTTAAAAGAGGTATGTGTATTTACTCATGTCTGTCCATCTGTGTCTATCCTCTCAATATCTCCTGAAGTTCTCAATGAATTTCATTGGGTCTCTGTGGAAAGGTAAGTGATTGAATTTTAGGGCGAATCCAGGAATTTTTACTGTTACCTTACCTGCATCTTTGTTATATGTCTCTCTTCACAATATCTATGAGTTCTCTTTGAATTTCAAAGAAATCTGGAAGAGTAGACAATTGGGTAAAGATGAATGGGTTAAATTATGGGACAGATCCAATGATTATTTTCAAATGAGAGATTTTTTTTATACATGTATGTATTCTCTTATGATTGTCAGCGCAATATCTCCAAAGGTTCTCAATGAATTTCGATGAAATTTATGGAAGGGTGGGCAATAGGCTAAGAAAAAATGGTTGAAATTTCAAGGCCGAATTTTTTCTAAGTTGCTTCTCTGCATCATAGCTATAATTCTATTGACAAAGGCGTCGGCAGAGGTAAATGCTCTCTCAGTGCTTTTCTTGTTTTGAAATGAAAAGCCAGGATCAAATTGATCTTGATCTTGAGCCAAAAGAAAGATCATCTTCTAGGGGAGAAGCCAGTACTGAAATTGTATTCTAGAGCTGAAGGATCAAACTGAGCAAGGATTTTAGTAGTAAAAGAAAAGGACTGGGACCAAGTATAAAGGAGGACAACCAACAGCGTGAAGTGTTGAAAATGATGCAGAGGATCAATTAAGGTTTGAGATTTTGAATAAATTGGGTCAAAATGTTATTTGAGATGAAAATGACCTCAGATTTTGATTCTTATTGAAATGCTAGGATAAAAAATGATACAAGATTTTATGAAAATCAATAAAAAGATTGAATGTAAAAAGTTGGAATCATGAACATTAGCATTGAAATAATGTATAAAACAAGTCTGACTAGTCATTCAATAGATAATATCTTGTGGCTAATGTCTTTTGGCAGTATGTCATGTTGGGATGATCAACTATAAAAATTGGAAAAGGGGGTGATTAATCAATGTTACTTCTTTTGCCTTTTGTTGGGCAGTGATGAGCTAAAAAGTCAACAATTTGCTGGTTGAACTTCTCTATCTCAGCTTTGTTTATACATCTCTTTTTTTCATTACTGTCTTCCTATCCCTCTCATTCTCTATGTATCTCTGACGTCTGTCCATTTCAGGGTGGAGGAAAATAAAACACTTTCGCATCAAACACATGGAAAGAAAGAAATACACTTGCACTAACCTTATATGCACACATTCATACATATATGCATACTTAAAAACACACTCATTCACACATGTATGTGTACTCAAAAACACATTCTTATATAGACATGTACTCAAGGTCACACGCATTCATGCATATGTGTACTCAAACACGCACCCATTGATACATACACACACATCTTCATACGTATATGTGTATACACACAGCAAGCTCACATTCTCATACCCCTACTGATATTTATATACACACTATATGTATATATTTCTATTTTCTCACCAGCACACAAAATTCCTATACACACATTGATACATACACATATACCTATCTCATGTATACTCGCTGATTCATCCATGGAGCTGCACACACCAACATCAGTATACATACATACATTGGTAATTTATCTACTTATACACACATGAATACATATATACACACATACCTTTCTCATGTATGCTTGCTGATACATCCATGGTGCTGTACACACCAACATGAATATACATATATAGATAAGTAATTCACTTGCTTATACACACATCGATACATTTATACACACATACCTATTGCACAGTGAAACATCCATGTACATGCACACATAAACATGAATATACATACATAAGTAATTTGTCTGCTTAATTAATTTTCTGATGATGAACAGATTGACATGAGCTCATTGATTATTTCCTACTTATTTGTGTCGCCATTAATTAATGTCACTTGTTAATTGACGGCAGCTGCTGCTGCTGTCGCTGTTGTCATCATCATTGCTTTGGTTTGACAACTGACGATATTCGGTTCGCTTTCACTCAAAGACATGCTCCAAATGTATTTTTTCACGTATCTGCCAATCTCTTTATATCTCGATTTGTTCGCATTTCTTTCACTATTGATTTGCAATTGCACGAAACTTCCGCTCACTTCTGTCATCACTGGCTTATGTAGTGCTTTTACAAGGTGTGGCGGATTCACGATTTCTATCAGTTGTATATATTGTTATTCCTACTGGATGTCGGTGTTCCCTTTAATTTTCTGCCGTCATTATGCACAAAAATCTCAAGTTGTGCAAATTTATTTTTCTGTGACAAAAGTATATTCTTACTTCTGAAATTCAACCTAGGGAATTGATATTTTTCCAATAAAAACTCAGTGAGCTATCAGAATTTGAAATCATTTGTGTGCATATCGTTTTCTTTGTGCACTGGTTGCAAAATGTGTGTTTGCACCTGCACAGCTTAGAGGGAAATATGCTAGTTGGATTGCTTTCATTGGACTTAGCATGGCTGTGAAGTGAGAAGTGGTACTCTTACACTGTCAGTGGCTTCAACCTCTCCTAGGCTCCACATATCACATTACTCTTTACTCAATCTGTTTGCGGTATGTGAAATAGACTAAGAGGTAATAAACACCCCAAGTCGCATCACTCATTCCATTCATGTGTTCATGTCTTTCCCAAGGACATAAGTGTAAAGTGAACACAAACTGTCCTAGTCAAAGTTTGAAATTGGCTTGCTGAGTATTCTTAGTATTATTACCCATCATCCCGCAACTCCTTAGCACAGCTGCGTCGGTTTTTATTCAAACTGTGCCTATTTTCAGTTTTCGAGTCCAGGTAAAAGGCCAGGAGTTTGAATTTTGATTATCTAAACCCCCTCCACTTGGAAAACTAGTGTAACATCATCTTCCCCACCCATATCCCCTATCTGGCCTTGTGCCATGTTACTTGAGGCTCCTTAAATTAAAAGAATACAAATATCTGCTTAAAGATTTGATTTAATCATTCTTCTGATCTCTCTTCTGGAAATCAATATTAGTTGAGTAAAAAGCTGCCTCATGCCTGAGAAAGTCAAGTTCCTATGTGACACGTTTCAGATACCTTGCACCAGAACCTGAAATAAAAAGCCTGGTCTAGAGCCTAAAATGATCAAAGAAAAAATGAACCCAGACCAAGTTTTTGGATGTAAAGCCTAAAAGACCATGGTACTCCTCTAAAAAGGTGTGTATGTCGGAGTGTTGTCACTACTATTATGATGTCACCTCCTACCGCCTCTTATTCAGCTTGGTGCTAAGCCTGTAAATAGAGAAGCACAGTAGATTAGTTGATGAAGCTTTAGCTTCAATTCTTGCTTTTGTGCATTTTGAGTAGAGCCTCATTCTTGAAGGAAACAGAAAATTCATTGTGAACAAAAATGAGGATGAAGTGAGTGACTGATAGTGAATTGGAGTTATAGTTCAAGTAACCAGAAGTTCTTCGATATGTTGTTCGATCATAGATCATCACCATCATTAGTCCTTCGACATCTGTTATTGGACATAGACCTTCCCATATGCCAGATCTCTCTATCATGGGCGTCGTGGAGCCAATACTTTCTGAACTTGTCTAGTTTGTCTCTCCATCTTCTATTCTGTCGGCCTTGGTTACATATGTGATCCCTGGGGATCCATGTTGTGAGTTGTGATGTCCATCGGTTATCTGCCATTCTTCCAACATAACTAGCCCTTTGCCATTTGAGATTTCCAATGTATTGTGCTGTCTTGTGATCTCTCTCCATGTGAGATTGAGCATGGATCTTTCTTGTGCATGTTGCATGATTCTCAGTTTAAGGGTCAGTCTCTTGGTTAGGTTCCAAGTTTCAGTTCTGTAGATGGCTATTGGGTGGATGCATTGATTGTATACTCTTCTTTTTAGGCTGTATGGAATTTTCTTGTTCTTAACAACAAGGATGCAAATAAATACAACCTTTGTCCAACCAGGATTATGCTGATTCAATATATGCTACAAGGAGAATAGCATCTCTAACAATTTCCTATTTGTGGCTGAGTTGGGGTTTGAGTACAGGTAAAACCTGGATTCTGAATGCTGATTTTCTAGACATGCAGGCTGCACCACTACTTGGAATAACACAATCTTCCTCCCTGTATTTTCCTCATTTGGCCTTGTGCCAGACTAAGCCAAGCTTGGTTAATTTCTATAGTGATCCTGACTGAAGAAGAATGAAAAGTTTTTTCAATCCAATGGTATTAAAGAAAATAGCTTCAAGTTTCATCATCTTGACTGGAATCGAGTTTTGATTAAGAAATATCGAATTGAAATTAAATGTCAAATTCACCTTGGAAGAAAAAAGCGTTCAATTTGTTTTTTGCTGCTCAGTTGTGGAAACGTCACTCGATGGTTTTATTTCTGTGTTTGTGTCGTGGAAGATTTTGATTTTCCCCTCAACCATCTTGTTTTTAATATGAAATGTCAGAATTTGGTATAATGAACGGAACAGACTGAACAGAACGCATGTGGCAAACAATGAATTCATTATTTTTCATCTCTGTTCCTTCAGAGTTTGGAAAAGAAGAAAAAAGCTCGGAAAACAAACAAACCAGCATTGGATTTCATCAACCATCAAAACTGTTAGTCTAACATCATTATCAACATTTTTGTGTGTGTTTTTTCATTCTAGAAAATAAATATCAAAATAGTCATCCTGTAAAGGTTATTAGATTTTTATTTTTATTTTTTGTTTTAGCATAAAACCTGCAGTTCAAAGTTGAATAGTATCAAATAGGCCATGAAGTACACTGAAGTGTTTATGTGTATATGCTTTATAGAGAGAAATAACTTAGCTCATGGCTTCCAAATGCATGGCTGTTCATCATTCATTGGCTTTAGGGATTTAATCTGTTCCTGCAAGCCTTGTGTTTATTGGTATCCTGGGGAAATAAAGCCTGACATAAAGTCATTTTCACTTCTGGCCAAAGCTAAATGGGTGAGTGCAGAACTGAAGTCACGGATGGTTCGAATATTCCACAGTACGGAAACAATGATGTTTAATTAGACTCTGATGGGAGTTCTGAGGTACATGGCTGAACACTTTCAAGACTAACCTATTCAAGTGCTTAATGTGTGAATTAGAATGCCCCTGTCAACTTCAGATCTATAGATCATATATATCCCAGCAGTCATAGAAAACTTCTGATGTCTCAGGAGTCTTGAAAAAGTATAATTGGTAAGAGAGCCAGTTACTACTCACTTGGTCATGATTTCAAATCACTCTAGGGAAATATTTTACTGATGCATTTATTTATTAGGATGAAAAAAGCTCTTGCTTTTTTTTTAAACAAATTTTGGTGGATATATAAGACTTTTGAATTGTTAGTGGGGCATGATTTTAAGTTACAGTTGGAGAAAGTTAATTTTTACTTTCCTAAATATGTTGAGAAAAGCTGTTGTTCTTTTTGAAAGGGAAGAAAAACCAAGTCATCTCGAGTTTTGGACTGGAATTTGAAAGTGGACAATCATTCTAATCACTTTCAACCAGATTTGAAACCAAGTTTCCCTTTAGGAATATGTCTATGTTTTAATGGAGTATGCCTCAACAGATGTGCAAGAGTGGACAATCACTATCGTTCTACATTCAACCAAATTTAAAGCCAAGGTTTCTTTTAAGGGATATGTCAACGTTTTTAAAAAGATGGGAGTTTTTAGGTGTATGCCTGCTTATATGTTTCTATATTATCTGTAGTGTCGATACCAAATTCGAAGCTAGGTCATTAGCTCCAAACAGGAAGACCGGGTCTGATCTGTGTTCTTTAAAATCCTGATTTTGAAACATGTTCGTTTCTCAGCAAAACTTTGAGACTGGTATCCTCATCTTGGATGATTTTATTTTAATATGTCACTATGTCAGATGCTCCCTATCTTACTTTATGGGTGTGATTCATGGACACAGCTGGCATATGTAAAAAGACGAATCCAGATGTTTAGAACAAATGCCAGTATTGAAATGTTACTGTAGATTTCAGATCTACGGGATATATATATATCCCAGCAGTTATAGGAACCTCAGGATGTCTCACGAGTCTTGAAAAGGTTAACAGACAAGATACAACCTTGCTGCTGCCTGGTCAAACTTCACTCCTACTTCTATTCTGACTAATGATAATTGCAGCAACTTTTGTTTTGTATCAAATGAAGAAAAAAAACAATGGCGATTCCAGCTGTTTGGATCAAAATGCTTGAGGAAGCTGCTTCAGAATTCTTACTTGAAGCGTAAGACTGAAGAATATGTGAGAAGTGTCTGCTCAGATAGTGTAATGGTCAGCACATCTTCTTCATGCAGGTCCTGGGTTCAATTCCTGGTATGAGCAAAGGGTATGGTGAACTCTTAATGAGGACAAATTTCCCGATGCTAATTGAATAGACATCATACTATGTAATTAGGGTGGAAGTATCCTTTTAGTGGACTTACATCCTACCAAAGGGGTGGTCATAAAAACTTTAAGGAATAAAGTCTTGGTCTTGACCAGACTTCTGATGATCTCTAGGCTGATGTGTGCAACAGAAATTGGAACTTTGTCACCCGCCTCCATATACCATTAGGGGTTATCTCTTGAGAGATTGGATGCTTTACCTTTTGTTTTAATTGAGAGCCTTGTGGGACCCCAGGAACCTCTCCTTACTACCATGAAGTGATGGAAAATTATGTGGTTTGATCACGTCAAGCAACACAACTGTCTATACAAGATCATTGAGCTGAGCACTGTTGAGGTGGGGGCAAAAGAGTGAAAGATTGGATATGCCAGAACTCACAGTGCAGGGCAGAGACGGACTGGCATTGAGGATGACCTCGGGTTTCCTCTACTTTCAGGTCAAGTCTATTAAGAGATTAAATTGTCTTAGATTTAAAATTGGTAAATGAGAAAAGAGATTGCTTCAAGTAAGATTCAAACTCCCACCTAATCAATGCTCACAAATTCACCTGTTCTATCAGAAACTATCAACAAAACAGTCGACATAGGTTTCCTCTGTTCTCAAGTGGTTCTGGCAAGTTATCTGTCGTGCATACAAGCTAAACCAATGGAGCTAAAAGGCTAAACATTGAAAAATCTACTCCTTATCATCTCTAGAAAAAAATAAGCTTTTTACTGAAGTTCATTTTACAATGCAAGTTTATGCTAAATTGGTTGGTTAGCTCATGCCTTGCTTGTTATATTTTTTGAATTTGGACTTTTCAAATGTCACCTTCCATCAAAGACGAGAAAAATTATTCATCCTTTGATCAACCCTCTTTCCAATTATTTAATTGATCATCTGCTGCCAAAAGATGTTCATCATATGACAGTTTCTATTGAGTAACTAACCTGATCTGTCTTTTATGTTATTCATTTTACTTAATGCATTTACAGTTTTTTCTGAATCATATTCATTTTTCTTTATTTCTATTTTTTCATTATTAAATTATCTCTACCTATTTCTATCAAATTAACTCTCTTGTAAGCCCAAATATATATATATATATATATATATATATATATATATATATATATATATATATATAATCTTTTTTTCATTATGATATATAATATAATATATATGCAATAAACCATATACTTGTACATAGCATAAGTTTTGTGTACTTAGTTTAAATCAGAAGAATTTATGCTCACCATATATATATATATATATATATATATATATATATATTTGGTGAGCATTATGTCTACTGCTGATTTTAAACATCAAGTACACAAAATCTATGCTAGCTACAAGCATATGGTTCATTGCATATATACGCAAAAATATTTTTTCTATTATTTGTGAACTTCAGTATGTGCTCTGTTTGTTGCCCGGAGAACATCTAAGCGATTTCATGCCATGTATTCTTCAATATCTCTTCAGTCATGACTGCTAAAGCATCCGTTATCCTTGTCTTCAAAGATTCAATATCAGGAACTGGTGAACTGAACACTTTGTCTCTGGTATAACCTCAGCAAAAAAAAGTCAAAAGTGATAATTTGTTGCTGTATTGAATAAAGAGAGGAATATAACATCGCTGTAGGAATGGTTCAGATCTTGGTGAGACTTAACCAGACACACAGATATGGAGATAAGAATTCCGGAGGACAAATATTGACAAAACCCGCTCCAGTTTTAGCATTCGATCAAAAAAAAATTGCACATTCAATTATCTATTTTCTCTGTTTGCCATCATTTTCATCTTGCGGTTTTATTTAATTTTAGTATAATTAGGCAATGTTTTGATAGTGATTTCTTGTCAAATTTCCATTTTAAAATAGACATCGATAGTGCATATTGATGTGGGATTTACCTGAATCTTCTTACCCCACTTAGCTGGTTATGATCAGAAATATCATCTTACGACTGAAACTCGGGTCATGAATGCATACCAACACAAGAGATTGCTTTTTTATAATGTTGTCTTTAAAATGGTTGTTTTATCCTGATAGTAACTGTAGTCATCAGGAAATGCCTTGAGCTTCTACCTTTGATCTAATTAGTGATGGTCCAAAGGGTGAATCTAAGCTACCAAGCATCTTGTGTAGTTCTGAACACTGGCAGTCTCTGAATATTCATGTTGATAATGACAATGCAAGCTCTCACTCAGTAGAATAAATTCAAAACATCATATCTTTGTTTTTTTGTTTTCCAATGCCTTTCACCCCCACCCTTAATAGATCTCCAGACTGTTCTGTCTTAGGCTCTTCTCACCTACTAGTGTTTTCCAGCTTTTTTGTGTTTGGTTCAAGGTCCTGATACAAAGTGTATTGTCTATAACTACGAGAAGAGTCATCAGCATTCAAACTTTTATTCAGATAATCAAATTTCTTTTTATCTTTGATGTTGTTGACACAACATTTTGGTTGATTCATTCTTCAGTTCTCTGGTATATGATTCAAGAAAAAGAGGCAAACCAGTCAGATCTAGGCTGCAGGTTGTCTACCCCCAATTCAGACTAATTGTTACATCTCAATTTATGATATTTAAAATGTATTCCGCAACTAGAAATATAGTCCTAAAAATTATTGCTCATTGAAATGTTGGCAGATACTTTTTGAACTGTGTATTTAATTCAGCCACTTTGATATTATTCATGATATTATTCGTCATTGCTCAAAGTTCCCGTAATGTCTTATGCTTTCTTATTGAACACCAATAAATACATGGCCCTCTTTACTCTTTCTTTAAGCAAATTTTCAATTACACTACTATCTTTCTTTGATCAGTTATTTGATGAACTATGATTTAATCATTGTATGTGGTTCATTTTGACTAATTTGTTTTTGTTTTTAGTTTTTTCACAATATTTAGGTAATATACCCTCTATCTTGTCTGGCATCCAAGAATAGCTGGAGGTTACACGGCTGAAGAATTGTGAAAAAAAAACAAACATTAATGATGAGGAAATTAGTAATGAACAAAGCACGTACAATGATTAAAACACCCCTTCAAACAAAGATAAGACAAGAATTTTGGCTTAATTCTGCAACTACAAGGCTATTGCAGATGCAGCCCCTTTCTGTTGTCCTCATTGGTATGGTGGTTTCAGATAGAATTTTTTTATTTTTATCCTCTCATCGTTTTTGGTCTGTAAGCGTTATATATTCAATGTGCTTTTAAAGCATTAATTTGTAGTTGAGTCATGCTACTCGCTTCCTTCTCAGAACGTTGTTTGTGTCTCCTGTGTATTCTTCCTGCATAGGTTTTTGCTCTCTGTGTTCACTTACTCGTTCTGGATTATCATCTAGTCGTGTACATGTGAATGGTGTTTTGTTTTTATTTATTTATACAATATCATTCCGCTATTTGGAACAGGCCGTTCTACTTGACCTGATAACAGTGTTTTGCTTTGTTACAATTCTTGGATTCTTGTTTTAAATCTATTTATTCATTCTTGGGGGTTATATGTTATCAAACAAGGTGACCTGGGTTGCCAGGGATGGAACAGTTGTAACAATCCTCTGTGGTAAAACCTTTGCTGAAATGTACACCATGACCTTGTTTTACATTTATTGGAAAAAAAACCATTATAACCAAGCAATGTTGCAGTAACTTAACAACCCAAATCATAAAAAATGCATTCTCGTTGCTTACCTGTCCCTGGAATTTCCCAGAATCTGAACCTACTTATAAGGAACTGTCTTTCTGCTTCATTGGCACACTCAAAAGAAAGAGATCTCATCTAAAAGCCTCTTGAAATAACTTGTGCTAATAATATTGTTATTGATAAAAACTTCAGATAAAGAGCTTGGTTTTGTGACATGCTGGAAAATAGAAAGAACAATTTAATTTTCATTTCATTGTGTTATGTATTTAAATATTGAATCACCGTAGCCACACAAATGGCTAGACCAACCAGCCAAGTGGACTACAGATTCTTCTCTCTTTGAGTATCTGTATCTATATATCTCTGTGTGTGTGTGTTTGTGTGTGTGAATGTCTCCTGGTCACATCTTTTGTGCTACAACCTTGGAAATTTGTATGAGTATACCATTAGGCACCATTTAACAATGTTTTCTTTTTTTAAAAGTGCTTTTTTTTATCTCTAAGGTCATTTTGGACCAACAATTACCAAACCTTGTCCTGATATATATATATATATATATATATATATATAGTGAAATAATTTGCTACACTATCACATTTATGTTTTTGCTTATTTGGGCTTCTCCAGGCAAATGATTTGATTCATTCAGATCCCTACTTGAGATATTATTGGGAGCTGTGTCTATTTTCTGGGTGAAAACTCTGCCTTATTTTATTTATTCTCCTTCCTGTTTTTTGTCTGTAATTGTTCCATTATGTCTTCTTCTTTTTCTTCTTACTATTACAATATTATCATCATTATAATACTCCCCCCCCTCCTCCTCCTCCTACTACTCCCACCCACTGCCACCATACGCACAATTTAATCATTTTCTCATAATTATCTTCGATATATAGAAGCTAACCCCTAAGAATGTTAAGGGAATTGAACATAAACAATAAATGCCATGTAAAGGTGAACTTTAAAACCAATAGACAGATGAAATTATATGATATATCCCCTGTAACTAAACTCATCCCACTTAATTGAAGGATCACCAACATGACTGATAAAAAGTGTCTGAAACACTCCAGATACAACTGACATGATTTATTACAGATAGCCACGAGCTCACTTCCCCTTGGGAGATAGTAAAATAAATGTATACAAAAAGAGTTAATTGAAAAAAAAATGCAAAAATTATCAGCAGATATATCAACGATCATCAATAATGTATAAAACAATTTTAAAACCCATAAACCAATAACATAACAATGAAAATATTGTGAAAACTGAAAAAAATGAATTTTGAAAGGAATATAATGTAACGGACAAAAAATTAGGATACTACTAATGGAATGATCATAAACGAGAAAAAAGGAAAAGGAAGTATAAATGAAATGAGGCTGAGTGTTCCACCCAGAAAATAAATATATCTCCCAATAAAGTTCAAGTAAATCAAATCACTTGCCTTGAGAAGCCTAAAAGGGCAGAAAGATAAACATGTTTGTGTAGCGAATCCATTGTTTCATCAAATTTGAAGCTCTACTTTAGCTAAATGTTTTTGTAAAGAGCACTTTATACAATAGACCCATCACACATCAGATACTGATTTATTGATTTGTACTTTAGTGTATATATATATATATATATATATATATATATATATATATATAATATTTTGACTATCATTTGCCTGATGAGGCCCAGAGAGGGCAGAAACATAAACTTGTGCAGCGAATCAATATCCTATTACATACATACATACATACATACATATATATATATATATATATATATATATATATATATATATATATATGTATGTACACACCTTATAATTTGTCTTTCTTAGATGATATAATCTATTTACTCATCTCATACTTCAAGCACAACTGTTTTCCTTCACATTGTGGAGAATTATCGGAATCAATTCTGCCTGATATTTTTGCTGATTTTCTGGTTTAAAACAAAATTCAGAAAAGATGCTAAAAAACAGCTCTCTCTCTCTCTCTCTCCTAACATCATTGGTGTCAGCATTTTTTCTTTTTAAGTTAATTACCTAGATCAGTGCAACTCAAAATGTGGCATATGTACTGGTGCTGGTACATGAACTATACGCTGCTGGTACACGGCTAATTTTCATATCAGAAACTGTCAACCAAAACTGTCAACATAGCTTCCATTTTGGAATTGGCCCAGCTGGCTATGTATATATACATGTATATATGTTTGTATAATGCATATAGGCCACACTAATGTGAATGCTGGCTCTTACTCTTTGTAGAATGAAATGGGGGATATCAATTTTCTTGGGCTGGGAGATCAATTTAAAATGTAAGTTTATGCTAAATTGAACCCTTAGTTTGTGTCTGGTAGCATTCACACTTGTTTTCTGAATATTCACAGCCCAATGAAATTCGAGAGGAGTTAAATTATTCACTCTAACATTGCATGCACGTTGATCACTATTGACCACTAGCCAGAGTTGTCTTCAATGATGTTTAAAGTATATATTATTAGACGACGTTTTGGTCATGTTTTAGATTACTTGTAGACTCTAAAGATTTTATATATTTTATTATATTTTTCCGATAAAGATCTACAAATATTCAATTAATATTTTACTGATCATGTATAGATAATAATTTGGCATGGATGGCCCCAGACATATTGGAAAAAAACCTTGCCAGTCTGTGAGGTCAGAGAGTTTTAGTAAGGCTGACCTAAACCACCTTACCGAACCAAGGGAGACAATCTAAAATTCATCAGTGGTTTACCAGTGCTGGTAACTTTGGCAGCTTTTGCGTTTTGATAAAATTGTTTACAGAAAATCAATATTATTGGTGTTGATGTGTGAAAACTAATAATCCTCTTTGAAAGCCTGTGGAATTGGTCTTCTTGCAGGTTTTCATGAAAGGCTAATTCCTAATTTAGGGGGCAAATAAATTGAATAAGAAATAAGCCACATCCTCCACAAAATTGAATAGAGTTTCACAGGAGAGCTGCATTGGGTTTATGTCTCATTCTGTCCCATACGTGTCCAAATTGAATGGGACCCCAAAGAAGAGTGGCATTGAGTGCATATGTGTCTCATCCTGGCTGATATATTTTACATGTGGCCAAATTGAATGTGATTCTGAAGGAGAGCTGTATTGGGTTCATACATCTCATACTAAATGATAATTCTCATATGTGGCCAAGTTGAATGGGATATGAAAGAAGAACTGCATTGAATATATATATTTGTATGTGTGTGTGTGTGTGTGTATATATACATATATATATATATATATATATATATATATATATATATATATATATATATATATATATATATATTCTTTAAAATGATACGTTGCAAATGTGGCCAGATTGAAAGGGTTGCAAAAGGCGGGTTGTATTAGGTTTTTATACGACTATATCTTTCAGATATGTTCAAACTGAATTGGATGCAAAACGAAAGCTGTATTTGGTGGCATTATATCTTATTTACTGGTTATACATTAAACAATAAAGACAAAGAAACTGATTTGAAAGAATCAAGGTATAATAGTAACAACGCTTTGTCTCAAAAATTCAGAAAAATGTTACTTGCTGGTTTTGATTTCATGGCGAAATTATTGTGTATTTCAAATGTTTATGTAACCATTACCTATTATCAACATTAATGCTTCAGTGGTATTTTCATATTACAAATCAATTTTTATAATGTACTTTCTTCAATTTTCATTCCTTATGCTGAGTTGCTTATTGCAGTGTGTAGTATATACATAATGAACTGTTTATCATGACCATGGGTTATGTTATCAAACAGTTTTTGCTATCAAAATCAGTCTGTCTGTAAGACTTTTTCAAAAGTTATCACAGTAAGCAGCTTCCTTTGAATATCACCTGCTTTATGTTATCCCATGGTTATTGTTATTGATAAAGACGTGCTAAGGTGATCACAAGAAATAGCTTTCTCAGTATATGTGAATGATTTAGGCACTTGATAAACAAAATTTATTTTGCATTAGAACGCAGAATGAGTATGATACTGTTCTAAACACACTCTTCATGAACCAGTATGTGAAAAAAAATATACAGAAAAATAGGTCTGGTTAGTCATTCAATAGAAACGGTCACATGGCCAATGTCTTATGACAGCATACTGTGGTGGCAGTGATCAATGAATAAGTTACTTGTCTCACCATTCTTTGGCAGTGATCACTAAAAAAGTCAGTTTTTTCAAAAAACGATTCTGCAAGAGACAAACTAAGGGATCAATTTATCATAAACTTAGATTACAAAATTGACCCCCCCCCCACTGAAAACCCATTTAGGGGCAGACTTAAAAAAAACAAACAAAAAGACGTTTTTTTCTTGACAGAAGGAGTAGATTTTGAAATTTTTTAGCCCTTCAGTTGGTGCAGCCTGTACATGCAATGCATACATACATAGCCAGCTAGCCAGACTTACTCAAAAACTGTAGAAACCTATTTTGATAGTTTTGGTAGCAGTTTTAATTGATGGTTTTCTAACAAAAATTGCCATTGTAGATGGAAGTGGTTATGTCTTCTTACAAATTGTGCCAAATTCTTGAACATGTTTCGTATGTCCGTCTGCTTCTAAAATCCTTCACTATCAATTGTCATTAATGTCAAATTTGAAATCTTTTCAATGTGAAAGATCGAAGCCTTAGAAGAGGATCTTGTTGGAGAACAATGTAATCTTCTGACTAATACACAAATGACAAAACTATTTTGATAGGCTTCTGATACCATAAAACCCGAGTGTGTCTGGCATTGAAAATAAGTCAAGCCACCCGGGGAATTGGTCCGTATTTGTTTACTTGTTCAGAGACAAGTGTATACCCAGTACTACCTCCACCCCCATTTCATTCTCCCCAAGCTGTCTACCCCCAACACACAGCACTTAGCCAGTCGACCACTGGTTAATCTCTCTGCGGACTAGAATATTAGTTGTCAGACAAAAGCATTCTCAATTACTTGCTTATTGGTTGTACCAGTCGGTCAGTTACTCAATGACTGACCCTGTTTACTGGTAAGTAAAAATGACAGTCTCGATAAAGTACAGTAATACCCTACTTAGCACTGTTCTGTTTAGCGCTGATTCGCCATAACACTCTCTTTCATATATTTTGCTTAATAAATTTTGCAATATTAAATTTCCCCAAAAAATAACCGGAGACAACTGTGTACTGTTATCTTTGGTTAATGTGCCTTGTGTATGAGAATAACATGCACATATGCAATAATTTATCGCATAGCAATATGTATTGATACCTAGTGATATTTCATCAGTTTCAGAAAGCAGCTACCAGATGAGATACACAGCTCTTATCTATTCCATCTGGTTGAGCTCAACAACATCATATAGATATATTAACCCACTTATGCCTGAAGTCAGATTTTTCAGTCGTTTTTTTTGTATAATTAGAAATATGGGGTTAATAGAAGCATGTCAATGAAAATTTATTTGTAAAAACACTGAAAACATATTTCTTATTATCTTGAGGGTGTTTGTATGTAATTTGAACTGCTTTCTTTCATTAGTATATTTTCTAAAGTAATTTTTGGGGATGGACTATATATTCGCTGGAAGATTACTGGCACAATCTCTGTTATAGTGACTCAGTATAGCACTGTATTGTATATCAGGAGTGCTAACGGAGGTATTACTGCAGTGTGTCCTCAAAAGGAAAACATTTGTACCAAGCTGTTCATGGAAATCAATGTTGACTGCAAAACGTTGTAATTAAATGAAACTAGTGTTGTACTGACAGAATCAATTCTTATCTCTAAGACTTTACGGCAGGTGGACTCAGTCACTAAGTCAGAGAGCTGGAATGTAAATCACAAAGAATGTTTGAACACACTTAGAGACTCTGGACAGATCTCAGTCCTCAGTCTGGCAAAAGATGTCTAAGAAAAGGAAACAATGCTCTGATAATTGCCCAAGATAAAGCATCAATGAAGAAACCAGTCGATTAGATCAATGGTCCCCAACCACCAGGCTGCTGATTCTTACAGGGATGCAAAGTATGTACTACTGAGCCGCAAGGAAAAGATATGATCGGACAATTCTTTCATTTTCTTCGTAAAATAAAAACAAATTCATTTCTTTTGATCTTAATATTAAATTTGTAAGATAAATCCTTTTAGAAACAAAATTGAGTGTACTAGCGACTTATTAGTGAATCATTGGTGACATCATCTATATTCTGGATTTTGATTGACACTCCCCCACCCTCTGTTGATCAGTCTGCAAGAATATTGTCAATATTGAACTGATACATGGTGCAAAAAAGGTTGGGAACTATTAGATTGAATCATCTCTCTTAACCCTGGGAGTTTTTAGAGCATCTTCAACAACTTTCAAACTGTATTGGTTTTGACGGTTTTAGGGTGCCTCCAACAACTCTCTTACAGTATTAACCGTTAACTATAGAGCAGCACTAGTAGATGAGGTGCTAATATTAATCACCATATTTCTTGTCACCAAAGTAACTTTTCCGAAAGAAATCTCAAAGATTCACCCAGTGTCCTACAAGCTGAAGGTCATTTATTTTTGTTATTGTTTTTCTTCAGAAGTCTTATTGTTTAAAATATCGGTAGAAGTTCCTGGATGGGGGCATTATGTCAGTCAGTGTCTATTTTCTGGGTTATAGTTTCATTATTTCTCAGAAGTGCTATGCATACCATCCCCATCTTCCATTGGTGTGGGTGGGCGGGTGAGTAGGGAGCTTGAACACCCCCACCTTCTTGTGTAGACTACCTCTAAAAACCCATAAATAAATTATTTAACTCACCTAACTGCAAGCTGTTAGTATGTGATTAGGTAGAAAAACCACCTCTAAAGGATTTTAGGAGCTTGCAGTTGCAAGCTGTTTCAATCATAAGCTTGTAAAAGCCTATCTAGATGTTTTTTCCATCTCATCACGTACTAATAACTTAACAAATGTTTTGGAGGTAAGTCTAATCAGGTGATTCACAGAGTTTTTTTGTTTTCAACCGAATAATTGATGTCAAAAGTTTCCAATAAGTTGTATTTCCTCTATGAAATATTGGCAAGATCAAAATCTTTAAGTCACATCAAATGGACGCAAATCGAAATTTGGCACTGAAACACAACACCGATATATATATGTATATATATATGTATATATATATATATATATATATATATATATATATATATATATATATATATATATATATATATATATAGTGTGTGTGTGTATATAGGTATAGATATGAAAAACGGATGCAACATGTCTCATCCTGTAGGAGCATGTTTTCTAGGAAGTGATTCTACATTCTAAAACCAAGAACACCTGACAAAGGCTGAAGGGTACACGGTCGAAACGTTGTGAATGAATGAACGTATAGAGGAGGAAAGTAGTTTGATTATATCATACTCACTGAAACTGTGCACACACGTGTATATATATATATATATATATATATATATATATATATATATATATATGTATATCCTTCATTTCTGTGGGGTCTGAGCAGTTCCTTCACCTACTCTCACTTTCTTTGAGACTAGAGAGTCCACAACTTCAAAGCTGTTAACAGCATATGTATAAATGTTCATGCCTTATCAGTTGAATCTGAAGGGGGGGTGAAAAAGTGACTGAACTCATTGACATGGAAGAGTCCATTGTTTCAAGTGGTAGGTAGGAGATACTTTCATCAGCAAAATATAGATTTTATCTTACTTTCAGTATGTGCTCCGGACAGAGAGAGACAAAGAAACAGACGGAAAAAGTCACATTATTCATTATATAGATTGATTCAGTTCTGTCTGCGAAAATTTCTCTTGACCCTCTCTCCCTGTCCCCCGTCTCATTTTCAACGTCTTTTTTGTGTGAAGAGATCTTAGGATAAATATATTATTATCTTGGAGCAATTACAGTCAGTGGCTGTCGAATCAGACATCATTTCTCTCTCTCTATTGGTCACTAGTTTTAACCAGGTTGTTATTCTATATATTGTGATCTTGAAAAAATGAAGACATCTTTTCTTTTGTTTCTCTCTTTTCTTTAAAGAGCATAACAAACGCACATGTACACACTGACACTTGAACACGCATACACTGACGCATGAACACAAACATACACAACATACACGTACACATGCAAATACCTACACATATACTCACATAGGCACTACAAGACATTCGCGCACGCAAACTCACACACCTACAGACATACGTCAACTCACACTTTCAGAATCTCTCCCTCTCACGCACGCACACACACACACACACACACACACACACACACACACACACACACACACACACACACACACACACACATAAGCGTGTCTATGAAAAAAATAGCCTGAATGAAACCTAATTGTCTTAGTCCTAGATAAAGAAAGGAAAAGATCTTTTTAAGCCAGACTGGTTGACACCTTGCCAGATAAAACATTTCACTGTCTAGCACTTCAGGTTTTGTGTATTAAAAAAAAAAAAAAAAAAAGATGATGAATGATTGAATTGAGGGGTTGGGTTGGAGATGGGGAGGGGGTGATGGTTGTCATCATCATTGTAGTGAAGAAGTACAATGGCCAGGGGTTGGAGAGGGTGAAGGAGGGAGACTAAATCGGCCGTTGAAGGAAAATTACTGCTACTGATGACTGTGATGGAAATACGGACAAAATCAATTTTTGTACTTGTTGTTGGCTAGACAAAGCGAAATATCCTTTTCACATCTCCCGATAGAAGTTTCATATGAAAAGGTCACAGCTTACAAATGATTACTAACACGTTGATCATGGAGGCGGGACGGAATAGGGGGGGAGGGGATGAGGGCAAGTCACAGGCCAATTCCTCCCTTCTCTAACCTTATACACCCATCTCCTCCTTTCTTCGTTTCTTTCCTTTTTTAAAAAAACTTTTTCCCTTTCTTTCCTTTTTCTATCTTCCTCTTCTGTTTCTTCCTTTATCTCCTTTTCATTCTATCATTCTCTCCTTTTTATCTCTCCCCTTTTCGCCTTCTTCCTTCATCTTTCTCTCTTTTTTCTCTCTTCCTCTCTCTCCCTTCTTTTTTTTCCATTCACTCCTTTTTCTTTCTTCTTTCTCACCCTTTTCTTTTTCCATTTCTCCCCTTTTCTCTTTCTCGTTTTCTATCTATTTTTCTATCTTTCTTTCTACTTTCTCACAGAGCTCTCCATTTTTCTCTTTTCCTTTCTGTCCTTTTTTTCTTTCTACCTTTCTCTTTTTTCTCTCTCTCTTCTTTTCTACATCTTTTCCCTTCTTTCTTTTCTTACTCTCCTTTTCTTTCTGTCTTTGTTTTCTCCCCTTTTCTGATTCTTTTTATCTCTCGCTTTTTCTTTTTTCAATTTTTTCTTTCCTTCTTTTCGCCCCCCTTCTCAATATTTTCTTCGTCTGTACTTATTCTTTCTCTTCTTAATCTTCTTCCCTTCTCTCCCTTTCTTTTTTTCCCTTTTCCTTTCTTTCTCATCTTTTCCCCTTTACTTCTTTCTCTCCTCTCTTATCTCCTTTTCTTTTTCTTTTCCTTTCCAGTCACCCACCTTTTTCTTCCCCTTCCCTGTCTTGTCTGTCTTTTCCCTCCCTCTTCTCATCTCTCTGCATCCTTCTTTCTCCTTCCTTCCACTCTAAACTTTTCTTTTCTTCTATCCTTTTCCTTCTTTCATTCTATCTTTTCATTCCTTGTCTTTTCCTTTTCTTTTTCTTCATTTCACTCTCTCTCTCTCTTTCCTTTTGCCATCTATCTCCCGTCTTTCCCTCCCTCCCTCTGTCTCTTTTCCTTTTCCTTCCTCCTTCTGGTTATTTCCTATCACTCCATCTCTTTTGTTGCTTTTTTTCTTTCCTTCTCTTCTTCTTCTCCCCTTTTTATCTGCTTACTTTCTCTATCTGTCTCTCTTCCCTATCTTTTTCTCTTTTCCTCGTCTGTCTCTTTCTTTCCTTTCCTTTCTCTGTCTTTATTTCTTTCTGCTCTCTCTCTCTCTCTCTCTCACCTTCCCCGTCTTTCTTTCTGTCTGTCTCTTTCTCTCTCTCTCTGTTTTTCCTCCTTCCTCTCTCTGTTTTTCCTCCTTTCTCCTCTTTGTGTCCCCGGCCTGTGTTTCTCTCTCTTCCATCTCCTTCCCATCCAGCTTCAAGGCCAGAATATAAGAATTATTTTTCTTATCTTTTCTCCCTTTCTCTTTATTTTCCTGCCTCTGGTGCAAATATTTATTGTTTTCATTCCTTACAGAAGAAAAGAAGTCGTCGGCGTATTTATAAATGATATTCTGTTTTTAATGCGATGGTCTCAGATTCTCTCCTTGGAAGATTGGCACAACTTAAACCTTCCCTCCTTCCTAATACAAGACTTAGTTAACCTGAGTAAATATCTCCACCTACACACACTCTCTCTCTCTCACACACACATACAGAGAGAGAGAGAGAGAGAGAGAGAGAAAGAAAGAAAGAAAGAAAGAAAAGTGTATTGGATAGGTAGCTATAAAGGTTGTACTGAGTAGTATTTATGAAGACTGAGATACTTAATTACTAAACATACAATAACGAAAATTGGTACCTAGGGAAGGATTAAAGCACTGAGCTTGTTGTTCAAGATGTAACCAGTATGATGTTAGTATACGCTGTTTTATGAACAACGATTTAAGAGGGTTTTCCACGTCTGTTGCAGGCCCTCTCTTGGCCAGCAAAGCCTATATGGGAGAGGCAGGCTTTTTCACAATGGTTGCAGGAGAAGGTCTGGCAGCCGGGGGGTTGGGGGTGCTTTCTGGTGCTGCTGTTCATAGTAACATTCTATAATGATCTTCTGGTTCAGAGGGCTTGAATGTTGTCAAATTGTGATCAGGCCCTTCGGTGGCCTGCGAGGGCTTTGTGGGAAAGGCAGGCCTTTTCACTGCGGTTGCAGGAGAAGGTATGGTTGGCAGGGGGAATGGTCTGCTTTCTGGTGCTGCTATTTTATAGTTACATTCGATAATGATCTACGGGTTCAGAGATCTTGAATGCTGTCGAATTGTGTGCAGGGTCAAATCGAAAGTCTCCGCTTATTGTATCTCTCTGTCCCTCTGTAAGGAAGAAAATGATGGCATGTAATTTTATAGGATTCAATTATTATTTATTGGAGTAAACACAAGTTGTGAAGGTACTTAAAAGGATACTACCATATATGTCAGACTATATAAGACAAATAGTTTTCAAGGGTATTAGGAGGGCCACCACTCACTGGAACTCATCCAAGCCCCATAACTGTCGAGCTTCGATTGTCATAATACAAGCATATTGGACACGATGTGATACTTGCCTGGTTTTTTATTATTTCAATTAAATATCTATCTTATATACTGGCACATATGGTAAGTATTTGTAGATATTCATTTACATCCCAACATAAAAAGAAATATTATGCGTGGTCTTGGTTTTGTCCCAGAAATGCCTTCAGTATTAACACTAGTCCTTAGGGAATGCCCTGTCTCTTCCTCTTATATGCAATGGAGGTTCCTCTTGAACATAGAAAATCAGCACACAGACAAGAGGGATGTGGTCTTCATCAGACAAAAGTATCAAATTCCCAAGTGTTTCTATCTTCTTGAATAGGAAACATTGTAAATTCATTCATTGTCTCAATTTCCAGGATATAAGATGCATTAAAAAAACAATGAACCCAAACTTTATTTTATTCTTTTTGATGAAGCACTCTTAACAATTTAAAAATTTATTTTTTTTACTAGTATTTTTTTTTTTTTAATCTGAATTTTAGTTGCTTTCCATTGCTACTCTCAGGCTATATGTCTACCACAATGAATAGATGGCACTTATCTGAAATGAAGGAAAAGGTCTTTGTGAAACTCAAACTGACCTCCCTTTTGCCTCTGGAAAGCTTATTTATCCATTCCAACTTCTCTGCAGCTTGAGCTACAAAAACTTTTAAAGCTGGCAGGAGATCAAATCCAGCTTACCCGTTCATTTTTCTCTGATCACTTTATGTTATATTTGTTATTATTTTTACATATTCTAGTTGTTCACTCACTGTCATGGACTGTGAAGTTGTGATGAAAATCAACAAAAATTAAAATGAAAGAAAAATAGTCACTCAATAGAAACCATCATGTGACCAATGTCTTTGGAAGCATGCCATGTTGGGGGTGATATATTGAAAAATTGGGTAAAGGGATGATCAATGTATAACTTGAGGGTCAATATAAGCCTATTTCGAGGGGAAATCTTAGAAAACGTTCCTTCGAGACCTAATAAGGAGTAAATGTTTGAATTTTCAGTTCTCTAGCTCCAATGGTGCAGCCTGTGTAAGAGATACATCCATAGCCAGCCAGACCAACTTGAAAACTGAAGAAACCAATTTTGACAGTTTTGGTTTATGGTTTATGATACTAGTCAAAAATTGAAATATATCCTGATATTATGCTTAGTCTAGCATCCTGGTATTATGGATGGGAGGCAGAATATGAAAGTCTTCAGTTTGATAACTTTAGAGTCAACATAAGTTGTAACAAACATTGATCCTTTTGAAATGTCCCTATGAAACTTGCATCTGATTGACTAGTAAATACTACTAATGGTACTAAAAGTGTGAAGCACCCAGTGAGGATTGAAGTCACCATTGGAGAAATGGCTCATGAGACTAGTTTGCGAAGCATTGCTCTATGGTAGGGATCAAAATACTCATCTAAGCTTATTCTGGCACAAGGCCACAATTGTTGAGCCTCCCCCATTATTCACTACAGTAGCAATGGTCTTCAAGGTATCTATACATATACATAGCAAGTTGCTCCAAATTATTATTGAGATTAGTTTAGGCTGCCCAGTGAGGATCAAACTCACTATGATACTGATGGTCTTCAAGTTTAGCTTGTTAACCATTACTCCACTGGGAGACATAGATAAAGGTATGTCTTAAAAGTATCCATCAATGATGTAGATCTTGAGAACTGGTTATGCGACCTTGATGTACCTCGATAACTGATCAGAGGTGACCTTATTGTGCATGCATGAACAGACACTCTCCTATGAGATCACTCAGTCTGTGAGACACGATTGTTAACTTGTGTACTGTGTGACGGTTAATTTCACAATGGCCAAGCCTATATACATTCTTATGTTTATCTGCTGGAAAAAAGGCATCCTCTATTTGACGGATTTTCATGGCTAGGTTTATGACGACAACGTTTGACTAGGATAAGGCAATCTGTCTAAATCTCACCAAATCTTACTTTTACTTATCTCGAGGACAGCTTATTATTTATCTTTGAAATGTAAATAACTTTTAAGAGCATTAAAAGTTCTTTTATGGTTTGGAGAGAGAAGAAAGACTTGGAAAAGATTAAAAATATCAAAGAGAAACTTAAGACATTTTTTTTCTTTAAGCAAGATGGATATTTGAACAAGGATAAAAGTATTTGCGTTTGAAGTCTAAAACCATTAAAGAATTCTTTTAAAGTTTAATTTCAGATGTATTATTTTTGTTTACAGGTTGAAAAAATAAAATGTCTTGTCTTCATCAAGGCATAACAGAAATGATATAGATAATGAGAGCCGTGTCTGTCTCACTTATAGTGTCAGCAGAAGCTATCATCACCTTTCCCTTACCACCCACCCACCCACCCATTAAACTACTTAACTTCCTTTCCTGTCCTCTCCTTTCCTATATTTTATCAAAGTACCTATTCTTTCTTCTCTCTTCCTCCAGCTTCTCTTACATTTGTAAGTCGCAACCATCAACTGAGTCTGTTGTTGTACACTTATGATAACCGTCAACTGGGGATTCATGCCTTTCCCAAGGGCACTAGTGCAAAGTGAAAAATTTGACTTAGTTCAATAGATATTTTCGAGGAGTTACCAGTAAAATCTCATAAGATATCATCATTCATATATATATATATATATATATATATATATATATATATATATATATATATAAATATATATATATTTGTGTGTGTATATACACACATGCACATACATATATATGGTGCTCAGTCTAATGTTCTAACCAGAACACCGAGATAATTACGACGATAATGGTGGTTCATGAGCCACCATCAACGGGCATAAGTCGACCATATCATAAAAAGTAGACAATAAAGCGTATTGATTGGTCTGAATTTAGAGCCAGACCTTTTACGTCCAGATACGGTTGGGGCAAAGAGTCAGTAAAACAACGTAGCAATCAACGGAAAAGAAGCAAAAAAAATCATCAAAAATTGAAAGAATCGGAAGGAAAATAATCAGACAAACATCTCCGCAGACAAAAGATGAAGGCGGAAGAGGCTAAAGTTTTGAAAAAATAAATGTTGTGGTCTGTTGAGGAAAAAAAATGTTGTGGTTTGCTTCCAGCAAAAAAAAAAAAAAATCCAAAAGAACAAAAAGAGGGATAGAAAGAAAAGAAGAGATTAAGAGACAGATTTTGGTAAATAAAAGAAGGAAAGGAGAAAAAAAAAGGAGAAAAAGCAAGACTGAAGTAGAAAAACTTGCTAAAAGAAATTCAAATGGGAAAAATTATTATTTGTTAGACAAGAAAAAATTTGGTTTATGGGGAAAAACAACAAGCAATAAAAAATAGATTAAAAAAAAAAGAGAATATTATTATGTCTATTGATCTACTTATCCGTTTAATTAAAAAAATTCTCATCAGACATTGAAAGAAATGGACGGAAATTTTTAGGAGGTCAACGACCAATCCAGAAAAGAATTCACTCATGTTTGAACCAACAAGCTGTGCCATCACAATACATAAGAAATAAAACGTTTGTTAATTTTTCTGCTCTTCTGTATTACTACTGCCTTACTCGATCCTCTCTTGCTCTTTGACTTATGCAGGATTCTCTGCCGTACGATATTGCGTAACGCTTTCAGAATCAACCAAAATGACAATGTTGACCTGATTTCATTTTCTCTATCATCAGTGCAGTATCCAAACGAATTTCCATTGTCTTACTTGAATCAGAGTGGTCGATTGCGGTGAATTCTGTTTGATAGAACCGCGTCGGGACCAACAATTCTGGATCCAATTACGACTGGTCCAATAAACTGAACAAAGCAAATAGTTTTCTATAAGTAGGCATTTATAAAAGAAACAACCTTTGTTCAAAGCAGTGAGCAAAACAATCGAGGTAACTTAGTCAACCAAAACTTAACACAGCATATTTGTGATAGTTTGGCTATTTCACATTTAACTTGAATTAAAAGCTGAAAATATTTTTTTTCTGAGAACTAAAATATTTTTTTAGTGATTCTATGAGATATTATTTTGAAAAAATGGTAATTCTGTAGCACTCCTGCACAATCCTATACATGGCACATTGGTCATAATAAATGAAGCAAATTAGTGATGATTATATATGTTCGATTTGGTTATTACAAGATTGGTCCTATTATATGGCTGGTCCCTAAAAAATGATGGTCCTCTAAAGCAGAATTCTCATCTGCTAAAAAGAAGTTTGGTTAATAAAGTGACCAAACCTTTTGACAATTTGTCTCTGACTAATGTTTTACTTTTTATGATTTCAAACCCCTTTTGGTAGTCAAATGGTCATTTCTTGGGACAAGAAGTGATAGTTTTTCAGCTCGGTGGTTCTAATCGTGAGCCAGTAGCATTGAGTTTTACATTTGGTATCAGTTTGGTGAAACTTGTTAATTATTGTTGTTAAATCATTTCCGAGAAGGAAATCTTGGCATTTTTTGTTTTGAAGAATGGTTTTTCTCATTCAGGAGAGTTGACTTCAAGGTCATTTATACTTTTGTAAAAATGGTATACAAAGAAAGCCGCTTACTGTGATCACTTTAGGAACCGAGTTTTCCAGTGCAGTGTGTTAGCCAGTGGTCTAACTGGACTGTTAATTCCCAATGAAACTTATTCCAATTTCCCAATTAAACTGAGCTCTGGTTTGATTTGGTCATTTTTTTATAATTTTCAATGTCTTTTTGGCAGTTTTTGACCATTTGTGGCTTTAATGCACACCTCAGAAAGCTTCCCAATCCTGTGAAAACAATTAGGACACCATGAGCTGATAATATCGAGTAAAAAATATAAAAACTGAAGCAATGTACATTCAGCAATATAAATTTATTTTTATGTAATGAAATTCATTATTATAAGCCACTTTACATAATAGACAATTGATATGAAATAATTCTTGATTCTGTCTATAGTTTTGAGAAGGGTCATTAACATTCAAAGAGTTTTTCAGACGATTGCACTCCCTCTTATTGTTTGTGTTATAAACACATTTCTATTTTCATTCTATGGTTTTCTTCAGGATATTTGGATAATATTTGATATATTTGAATATCACACCTGAAGAAGGCTTTAAAATGAATTAGCCTACACATGTTCATAATAGCTTCCTCTCTACTACCCACTTCCCTTGCCCATGATATAAATGTTTTTTTGCATTGGCAATATCTGTCTTTTTTTAGTGTTATTGATTATTTCCAAGTTAACTTTCTCAGTTTCTGGTTTGTTTTGACTATTAAGAATCAGTGAGTTGCTTTTGTTAAGTCAGATGTTTGTCACTTGCCTTCTTCATTCTCTTTTCCTTCCTCCTCCTGCCAAATTGAAGAAATAAGCAAATACAATAAGTACATCTAGTCTGTGAAAAAAGTGAATAAAAATTCATATGGGAAATCAAAGGTCGGGTTGTCTATCAATTTCAAAATCAAGATCTAAACAAAAAATAGATGAATTAAATCATTTGGTGTTGAGATATATTGAAAATATTGTATGCGATTCAAAAAGAAATTGCAAATTTCACGTTGCTCTATTACTAAAAATTTAATTTAATTCAATCAGAACAAGGAATCCACAATCGAACTTCAATGTAATTTGATCCAAACAAGGATGAAATGTGGAATTAAGAACCCTTTTAGCTACATACAAACAGTATTATGAAGAAAGAGTCTCTCTAAATCAAGAAAACTTTCATCAAAACTAGGATTAGATAAATCTCATACTGTGAAGACTGAAAAATGAATCTTTAAGATGTATAAAATTTGGGTCCCGAATACGTTGCTGTGCCCTCCTCAATAATGAAATTTGAATTTTCTCATATGAATTTAAGAGTTGATAAGTGCTGAAGCTGACCCTTCAAGTGAGGACAATATAAGTTTTGCATAACAGTTCCCATTTTTTTTCCCTCAGCATCATCATCTTCAGAACAAAATAATCATCAAAAAAACTATAACTTTCATAATGAAATTAAATAATTTGTTTATATTTCATCTCCTTTGCATTTGTAGATAATATTCTCCGTCATAGTAGCTGTGAGCAACGAGAAATTTTGGAAGACCGAAAAATATTTGGTTAGTATTTTTTTCTTTTTCATCCCCTGACCCCCCCTCCTAAAACTTATTTTTAAAAAAAAACAAACCCAAAATTGAATGTAGATGCTGAAGAATTAAACTCCTAATATTGACTTGGAATAAAAACTAAAACTCTAGATCAAACCTTTTTGGAAGGACGCCAGGTTGGCAATGTTTTTCAGATAGATGAGCCAACAAGAAACTCACCACAAATATGTATAAAACTAAAATAACACTGTATTTTTTACTCTTCTATCTTAAACCATATCAAATAATATTTTTCATTATAAATTAACAAACTAATACTGTTCTCTTTGAATTGTTAAAGATGAAGAATCAATAAGAATGAGGAAATACTAAATCAGGTGTTTTTAATCAACTTAATCTTCCAATATCAACTTTTACATCAATCATCAAAAATAATTAAAATAGATAATTTATAAAATCTATAATTGATAACCTGCTTCCGACCACAATTGCTGTATTTATTCTCAAATGTATCATTAATAAGGTATCACAGTTGATCTTGGAAGGTCAAGTTCAGTAGGAATTTGATATACTATTGTGTATCGTAAATATTTTTCTATGATTAATTGCTTTACATCATCTAATAGTCTTCTTGGATTATGATTAATAACCATTTTAGTTCTAATATTTTCTAAAACAAAATTTTTGATTTTTTTAATTTATTTTTTTAATATAATATGCATGAAAGTTTGTTTGTCCTGGATCAATGTTGACACTTGTCAATGAATCTTCATCAATTTTGGTGAGGAGGTCCAATTGCATTTCAGAATTATTCATGAACAGGAAAAATCTGAGTCTGGGCTCCCCTCTTCTTTTACCCTGGCACTGGTAGGATTCCCTGCTAGTAAGAATGATTTCCGTTCTGTGGAACCACATGATTGTGTGCCCTTCTGGGCACATACTTGGGCAAAGTTTATGGAGATACTCAGTCATCTGAATCCCCCTCTTTGCTTATGTAGTCCAAAGGAAAGCAGAGAGGAATATGTCTGGCATTAGTTTGGCTGCAGGAGCTGCTGAAAGGTTGTCAAAATGGGCATCAAAATGCCTTGAAGGGCCTTCACTCCCTGGTTTGGCATTGGAGATGTCCTTTTCCTGAACTAGTTACCTTCCAAAGGCTTAGCCCAATCTAGCCTTTCTATTTTACTCATAGGTGGGGGAGAATTGATAGATTCATGCCTTTCCTAGGGTCATTAATGTGAAGTGAATATGAACTGCAGTTTGAACTTGGGTTGCTGATTTCATTTTCTGAGCCATTACCACAATGCCAATTACACTTCCTCTGCTTGTAAATAGTGCTTTATCTAACATACTATTAGAGTAAGAAGCTCTCAAAGTGGGCGTTGTTTTTTTACATTTTGGATTTTCAACCACTTTCAGAGCCTTATAAGAGGAAAAGTACATCATATACACCTGATCTGATTACTGTTTTGAATTGGAAAAGTTATCCCTGGTAACAAAGTTCATTAGTTATATCAAAGGAGCAATAAATGTAGTCGGACAGAAAGACTTGTTCAGCAAAATGCATAAAGATTTCGAAGATTTTCAATTTCAAAACTATTAGAGATACAGACCTCATATTTTGGATTTCTCCATGAGCTTGATGTTGGAGTACCTGTGATTTTTTTCCAGATGAATCAGAGAGGATGACCTGAGAAGCACTGGGTGATTCAGTATGGAATAACTCATATAGTGATACAGCAAATATTAAAAGCACATATAAGAAATGGGCAGATGCTAAATTTTCCGTAATGTATTTTGTGTGTGAACGGATATAATGAATATGATATTATTATTATTACTATTATTATTCAGACCATCCTCATCTTGGTTGTTTTTCATACAACGTTTCGGCCGTTGTACTCTACGGCCTTCATCAGGTATCATCTGGTAGGTGTGGGGAAGTAATGAAACGAACCCTTTATTTAACCAAAGGGGGTATATTGAGCGCACTCCCCTCTTAGCATTAGTAGTATTATTATTGTCTCACACTGGGATTGAACCTAGAACCATCAGATTACTTGCAGTAATATTGTCTAATTCTGTAACCACTCCTAATAATAATAGAAATAATAATGATACCTCATCTCAAAAATTCAGAGATATAATAATATTATTAATTTAAAAAGTAAATTATCTAATATTTGTCTATCTTCAGCTAGGAAACTTATGCAAAATATCAAGCATACCTTTGGACTACAGATTTTCAATCTCTTCTTTCAGAGTGAGTCTTTGTTTTTGGAAACTCCTGAACAGATGATAGTCAGTTGAAAGCCTGGTGAGAGTATGGTAGATGAATGATTTTTTCTTTGCCAAATGTCTCTATGAAGTCACTTGAACAATATGAGGATGTGCATTATTCTGATGAATAATGACTCTTTTTTTTTGTTCACTAAGGATGGGTGTTTTCTTTCCAAGACTGTTTTCCAACTCCAAAGCTGTTGATGGTCAAACTCAGCTGTAATTGATTATCGTTTAAAAGTTTATAAGGAATATCCCACCAAAAACTGAACAAGATCTTTGGATGAAGTTGACTCTCATCTGGGGTACAGGTTTATCATTGTGATTAAGCCACTGGTGATGGGGCTTAACATATTGAAGAAGAATCAATTTCTCATCCCCATTAACAACTGAGTCCAAAAAAGCACTTTGTGGAGCTGAGAATGCAATGACTCACAACAATCAACACCTTGCTAGTGATATGCTAAGTAAAAGTCACATGGAACCTACTTTCCAACCTTTGAAAATTTTCGTAGCTTCAAATTGTGATGATGCAGCTAACATTGAATTGTTTAAGTTCCTTGTCTGTAATGACAAGGTTTGTTGCAACTATGGCTTCCAGTGTCCTCAAATCAATTCCACTTGGATGGCCTTCTCTTGACTCTTTCACAAGATTACAATCCCCATTTTTGAAGCAAGAAAACTACCTCTTGCGATTTCTTTCACTCAATGCATGACATAGTGAATATTCTGTTTTTCAGAATTTCCAATGAGGGCACTTTCAAAGCAATTGATTTGATGATTTTCTGTTTTTCTGACAGAAAAAGAAGTATATTACAATAAGCTATCACTATAACAGGCTTATTAGTAAGAGAGGGTTGTTGTTGAAGCTGTAAGTTCATTATATCTGATGTTTGCCCCATGTTCAGTAAATAAGAGTAAGTTCAGTCACCTCATTTAACCAACATTGTTCTGTAAATCCAAAGGTTATTCAGTTGCCCTTCATTCTATTTTCAACCTTACCTCTTCATGCAAATGACTGATTTCATGTACAGTTCTATAAAATGATAAAGACTTGCTTAACTTCTGTTATGATGCCCCTTCCCCCAAGAAAAAAAAGAGTTTGATGGTTTTTTTTAGCTAAGAAACCCATTTTAAAAGCTCAACAAAAAGTGCCAGTTAGAGTTTAAAAGTACAGAAGGCTCAAAGTCATTCAATTTTTTGTCTCTGGTTTACATAACTAAAATTAAGCGAGTCAAAATTATTAGATTTTTTTTTTATCACTGCATTTACTCTGATAAGGAGTTCAGATTTGTTTGTAGTATTTATATAATATTACATAAATAGTGAATAAGCAGGTTTTTCCAACCGAAACTGCTTTATAAACCAAACCAATCTTTGACTGAGACCCATTGAATTAATTTCAATTACTATTCACCTTCATGAAGCGTATAAAATTATTTATTTGCTATTCAAATATTTGGATGCCTGTCATTAAAGAATTAAGAGACACAAAAAACAAAGCTTGATTGTTACTTCTAAGTATTAAAGTTATTTTCATAGGAACAATTTTATGTGACAGTTGTTTTTTTCAATCTAAAATAAAAACAACGGTTTTTATCTGAATTTAGTTTCATATTTCGGTTTGTAGTAATTCTAACTGTAAACTGATGTGAATATTCTGCCTACTTTTTACTCAAAAACACCTTATTCACCTTCAATTTTTATTAACACTAACTGAAAATACTCATCCTTTGGGCTGTTATCCCCAGCTATATGGAGCCTACAGAAGTAAAACCTACAGTTGTAATGATTTAATGTTTCATGGTCGTAGTGTTCATATAGCCCAGTATTTTCAGTAGATGAAAACAATTGTACACATTTATATGGTTCACGTGTTCACTGCATTTTTCAAAGATAATTCGGTAGATAAGGAGAATGTTTATTATGGCCCACCTTTTGTAGCATTTATTGAACTTCATTCAGTAATTCCAAAGATAGTTTGGATGGATCCACAGCTTTGTTAAGGCTGAAATTTGTTTTTATCAAGATATAAAAAACAAACTGAACTTACTTCACAATCTGATAGTTGTCATTAGCATGACCCACATAGAAGTTGATGTACTTGGAAATTCAGCTTCTCAGGCAGACTTTTTAGTACTGTTGTACAATGCACTGTCCTCTTTTGTTTTCAAGGTGCATTTAATTCAATATTGAATCAATGAGCATCAAATAAGAATAACAATCTAGTAGACAAATATGTCAGCAAGTGCTTCTGAGAACAGATTTATCTAGAAAGACAGCACTCAAAGAGCGCCTATCTTTACCAATGCCATGCACCAAAAACTGAATGAAAATCAGTTCATACACAGCAATGATTCCGGGGAAATAACTGCATTTTAGTTTTTCCATATTTTGGATTATTGTCTAAATATATGAAAAAAATATCTCAATCAAAGAAGGAATTCCTGTATCCACCCCTAAATTCAATCAATTCTTCTTCAGCCCATGGTTCATCCCCATCCACCAAATTTCATTGAAATCCATTTTGAACTTTTGGAGATATTGTATGGATATGCAGGCAAACATAGGTGAATTGAATAAAGATCTCTAATTTGAAGGAAAGAAAATCCTGGATCCACCCCCAAACTCGACCAATTCTTTTTTGAGCTCATGAACCACCCTCCTACAAAATACCATTGAAATTCATTCACAGACTGACAAATATGAGTGAATACATTTACCTCTTCCACCTTTCTTAGGTGGTATAAATTGATAGATAGAGAATAAGAATAACAATTTAGTGTCTTCATGGTCGACCAATATGTCTGCTAGTTTCTCTTAAGACAGATTTATAAAAGAAGAAAGCAAAATTTATTCCATTTACTTCTATTATATGCTTCATTACTTGATTGACTTAAGGAATCCACTCAGTGTTCCTTGGAGAGTAAAAATTAACATCTTTATTTTTGGACCTTAAATAATGAGAAATTGCAGCAAGCATTTTTTTTTTCTTTTACCTATAATTGTTAAAGATGAATTAAGCCTCATTAACTTTCTCAAAATGTTTGAGTTTCATTTAATTTTTCGTATTTAAAAAAAATGTTTCCTTTAAAATGTACTGAAAAGGAAAGTAATCGTTTTTTTCTTTTTTTTTTTTGTTTCCATACCATTAAATTTTCTTTCCCATGATGCTTCAGTTGACTTTGTTCTCATCCATTCATTTATTTTTTTTTTCTTACTTTCTAAAAACAGAAAAGATGAAACAGACCTGGTTTTTTCTCACTTTGAGAGAAATTAAAGCACTTTCTTTTTTATCAATGGTTTAAAGAAAAAAAAGTTCTTTAGATGGAATCATTGAATGGAAAATCGGTGAAGTTTTCTTTTTGTTACATTTTTTGGTTATATCTTTTTTGGTTCAGTTTACATTAAACTGTTCAAATTTTGCAAATTAAGAATTTCTTCAGAGTGGCACTCTCTTCTTTGTTCTTCTCAATTCAATGTGTTTCATGCTTACGTCTCCAATTATGTATTGGTATTTGTTGAATATAGAGCTGGAACATGGAACCTAACCAAAAGGTTGGCTTTTGAACTAACAACCAGGCAATGCGAAGATCATGCTTAACATCACATGGTGAAATCACAAGACAGCATAATATATTAGCGAACAAACAGTAATCAGAGATATCATGAGAACCATTCGAAAACTCAAATGGCAATTTGCAAGCCATGTTGTGAGAATGTCAGACAACAGCTGGACATCACGACTCTCATTGTGGATACCCAGAGATCATTCTCGTTGGCAGGCAAAAAATAAAGTAGCATAACGATTTAAACAGTTTCATGAGATATTACTGCCTATAATCAAGAAGTCTGACAAATATCAGGGAAGATCTTTATCCAACAATCGATGTTAAAAGACTGCTTCAAATGATGATGTTAATAATGATTTATTAGATTGACAGAGAAGAAGAAATTGAGAAAAAAAAGCAAAGCAATGTCAGCGGGAATGTGGCACTCGCTCTTCGAGGTTCGATTGCTAGACGTCCATGTACCTCTTATACTGACCTACTTGAGAAAGCTGTCCCTCAGTTAGCTCCCCTTGAAAGAGGGTTTCTTGATATCCTGCTGTCCTCCATTCGACCAATATGCACGGAACTATTTTTGCACTAGTTGCCCCCTGTGAAAAGATTCACGGATATATTTGAATTTCTATGAGATGAATTTCTTCTGAGGAAAGAATCTAATGAATTTGTTCCAGTAGAATAGCCCATTGTTTCAAATGGTGGGAAGGAGAGATTTTAATCAGCAAAATTGTTACCTTTAAGTGGAAGAGTCCATTGTTATGGATGGAGAAACAGAAAAAAATCACTCTATTTTCTATCATAGTTGATGGTATGCATAGATTGTTGAAGTCAATAATTTTCTGAAAACTCTGAAAAGAATTAGGATTAAAAAAAGATTGGAAAAAAGAAAAAGTATTTTAATCTTGTTGAATATTTCAAAAGGATTCTTATCTTGAATTGGTGCAGCCGATCTGAAAATTGTTAATTACAGCGAAATTAAATAAGATTCGAAGTTAGAAAGGTTAACGTAACCTGTCGACTTGATAAGCATCTCAGCAGACGATGTTTCAAAGTGTGTCTGAATGTAATGAAATGTATAAACGCTCGTGTTCTGTGCACTTGTTCACTCGAGCAATTATCTCTGTCTACATACTCTCATTCTTCCTTATTTCTTTCATTTTATTTCTTTCATTCATCTCTTTCAAATTTTTATACTATTTTATTCTATTTTGCTTTTATTTACTTCGTTGATTTTCTTCACCTTTTTTCTTTCTTAGTTTAATTATTTTGAAAAATTTTCTTCTTTTTCTTTTTCATTTTACTCTTTCATCTACAGTTTTTAAAATTTTTTCCTTTCCTTTTCAAATATTCTTATCCATTTTTCTTTGTTCTCTTTTTCTTTCCTCCATTTTCCATTTATTCACTCTCTATAATTTTCTTTCAATTTCTCTTCATTGTTTTTCTCATTCATTTTCATATTTCACATTTGCTTCCTTTTATTTTATTTTTCATTCATTCTTTCTTTGTTTTTTGTTCCATTGATCACTTCTTCATTGTCAATCCTTTTCTTTCAATTTTCTTCCTTTTTTTTTTCTCTCATTCATCCCCAAATTTCTATTTGTTTCATTCTTTTTTTTTTTTTTTTTTTTCTTCCTTTTTCATCTTATAGTTTCAAAAATTTAATTCCCTTTTTTTTAATTTCCCTCTTCTCTGCTTCCCGTATCCAAATAACATTTGCTTTTGTTCGATCAAAATGAAATGTGAACAAATGTCTTTTGTTTTTCTAAGATTAAAATGTCTGAAAACTTTTTCTGGTGTCTGTTAGTGCTGAGGAAACAAAGCACAAAAAGAACTGAATTAAATTTTTCCTAATTTTTACACGTCAGCCACTTCTGTACTTACCTTAGATACACAGCAGATACTGCCTGCCTGAGGCTGACTAATGTGTCAGTCAGTCAGAAATGACCGATCAAAAAAATCACATTGATTTGTTCACGCCGGAACAATTAAACGGCTTGGTGGCTGAAATAAGTGACTAAAATTATTATGAATACTAGTTTATCTATGTCATAAAAAATGACAGCAAATGGATACACATTGCATTTATATGTGTAGATAATAGAGATTTACATTGCAGTGAACTTGGAGTACAGTGTTTTGTTGATTGCAAATGGATTCTAAGATTTTTTTTGTTTTTATTGCTTTTTAAATTTTGTTACTATTCTTTAAATTTAGCATTCTTGCTACGTAATCAGGACATTAAATTCTAACTTAGTTATCATTGATGAGTGGAGTCTCTCATAGTGATAGTACAAATACGCGTTGTTAATTATTAAATATGTGGATACTTGATTTGATTTGGTTTTCCAAGATTTGACTCTGATGAATGTATGTCCTGATAGACTGGCGATCCAATTAGGGGAATCATTGTATTTGGTGGCCCTCTTCGGCTGTCAGTTGGAATATCATTGAATCTTGTTCTAAGAAAACATCTTTTGGAATCTGTTAGAAAGCATTAACCAAAACTGTCATCATAGGTTTCTTCAGTTTTCAAGCTAGTCTGGTTGGCTATGTATGTATCAAGTGCACAGGCCGCAACAATAGAGCTGAATTTATTAGGACATTTACTCTCTATTATGTCTAGAAAAAAATGTTCTTTTTTTTTTTTTTTGTTTCTTTAGAATTTCCCCCCAAAATAGATTTTTAGTGGGGGGTTCAATTTCCATTGTAAGTTTAAGCTAAATTGGTCCCTTGGTTTGTGTACAGTAGTGTTAATGCCTGCTTTTTGAAAATCTGACTTTTTTAGTGATCACTGCTCAACAAAAGGCGAGAGAAGTAACTCATTGATCTATCACCTGTTTTTCAATTTCAATGATCGCCCCCAATACGGCATACTGCGAAAAGACATTAGTCATGTGACAGTTTCTATTGAGGGACTAACCAGACTTGTTATATTTAATTCAGTGTTTCTAGAATTTTCAGTTTTCAATGTAAGTTCATGCTAATTAAGTCCCTTAGTTTGTGCTGGTGCTAACTTCTTGAAAATTTCAACTTTTTAGTACCCAAGTAACTTGCCATTGATCACAATCATGCCCTTTTCCAATTTTTGCGACTGATCACCCCTAACACAGCAAACTGCCAGAAAAAAAGGTTATGTGATGGTTTCAATTGAGTGACTAACCTGACCTGTTTCATGAATTTATGATTCAAACCATAATGGCTATATTTTCATCAAGGTAACTTGATTTTACCACCACTACTGCTTAATATAAGAGATGAAAAAAAGTAAATATAGGTGATGGTGATTCATGATCTCCCTTGGAATGCTTGTTTAACATCGCTCATGTTGCTTCTTGTATTTTACCACAAGCTTATGTCAATGTTTTCGGCATTGTTGCCATTGGTGCTATTAACGTGAGCAGAGCACAACACTTTATTTATGGAGTAATTCGGAAAGATTGCACACTCTATCAAGCTAAATCTTGTTCAGTCATGAGTGCTGATATTGACGTAACTGGCAACAGCTATTAATCTATATCGTAATTTGTGGCGAGTCAGTCTGTCTTTAACAAAGAGATAGAGAGGAAGAGGGTAATGCGAACACACCAACACAAAATGTGTACGTGTGTTCGTTTTGCTACCGGTACAGCGAGAAAGAAAAATGAGGTGAGACTGAACTCAGCGGGCTGGGAGAGTGAAGAAGGTTAGATGTACATAAAAAGGTAAAGGGTGAAACATAAAGATAATCATTAAAGGAGGATGGCTGAGTGTGTGTGTGTGTGTGTTACTACTACTACTACTACTACTACTACTACTACTGTATCATATACCCAAATGAAAACAATAGTCCAGGTTGATATTACAGACTGAAATTACCGATATTTTTATTCTCTTAAAAATAGCTTTATTGTCCTTTACAATCCCATGAGTTCTTTTCAGTGCTTTAGATTTCTATCCCAAAGTATTCCATTAACAAAACATTTGGTATTTTACTAGTGAGAATGAAATGAATATTGAGAGTGAGGGTTGGGGGTTAGAGTAAAGAGGAGAAGAGAGATGAAGAGAAAGATTTTTAGATCTCCACCCCTAGGTATACCGTTTACAAAGCAACGGGTATTTTACTAGTACTATTAGTAATTGCTATTATTATAGCAATACTAATTAGGACTGACAGATTTTAATTAGAAAGATTCTAGCTTTCTACACTCAAAAAGCATTTTCTTTTTTTCTTTTCTTTAGAGAGATTTAGCATATTAATTTATTTGCACCGTTTTTAAAAAGGAAATTGTCTTCTTGTCGCTCTTGGCAAAATGACTTAATTAAGATCTGGCAAATATCTGTTGTGTACCAAGAGAACAAAATGCCATCAGTTGTCGGCCATTTTGTAATGCTCTCGCGTTTGCTTTTTCATCTAATTATAAAGCATCCTAACTTTTGAGTCCACTGTGAATTTTGAGTTATCAGATTCTGCCTGGCAGTTATCTCATTTTTTGAATTTTTTTTCATTCATTCTGTAAAATATTTCAGTGAAATTAAATGTTTAAAAGTAGTGTAGACACCATGAAAAATGTATTAGCACTGAGAAACCCTTCAGAACTGTATGACATACAATTGGTTATTATAAAAGATCAAACAAAAATGCCTGTGAGATTTCAACAAAAAATCTTGAAAACATTTACTTCTGTTTTTTTTCTCCATATTATAGATTTAATAATTACCACTTCGTGGTTTTATCTTATTTTATTCTGCTGAATTTTGAAATAGTTTCAACTAATTTTCATGAAATTCAATCTTAGCCATTCAGTGTTATTACAGAAATATAATCACCATCAATAATTGTTTATCATTCCTTTTATTTCTTATCAGCGTCTTCTTTTCCCTCTGAAAAAGAAAATGTTACATTGTGCAGGTATCAAGGATGGGATGCTATGCAATTTTTTACTAGTATTTCTTTCATCTTAATTTCAATTGCTTTTCATTGCAACTGTACGCTTTCTTTTTCTCCACTTACTAGTTAAGAGTGTGGATCAGGAATAAAGATTAAGCTCTTGGTTTATAAAAATAATAATAATAATATCATGATTGACAATGCCTAATCTAACAAAAATTTTCAAGATGATATTATTACTATTAACATTACTAATGTATGTTGGAACAGCAATAACATCAAATATGGTGTTGCCCTGTGATTGAAGGAAAAAATAAGAATGAGTTTATATGGTTAGATTTGATCTTTTGCAACCATTAGCTCTAGTAGCTCAAACAATAGAGCATCTGTAATAAGTTTGAGTCTCTCCTTGAGGTTATCCTTTATTTCTGGTCCACACTGTTTACTGATGGCCATAAAATGTCAGTCTGTGTTGTTGCGATGAAAAGCAACAGAAATTGAGATGAAAGAAATACTGGTGAAAAATCGCTAATGGTTGGATGTGCTTCAGAACAACATGCAAGATAAATGGATTGATAAATAGTCCTACGTAGAAGTTGTACTAATCTCAGAGTTAAGAAGAAAAAATGTTAGTTCTAGTTTTGAAACCTGACCGATCAGTCTATAAGAATAAATTGTCTGTTTAACTCTTGTAGGCTTATTTTTCTTCCACAACTCCACCATCTGTTCTTCTACTAAAAATACTAAACAAAATAGATGGATGGAATATAAACGCCTGTGCTCCAAGATATGTAAAGATAGGTCATTTTTAATACCATATTCTATCATGCAGATATCAACGCTTCAGAAGTGGGATGAAATTCAACTTATGATGAGATTAAAACCTGCGAATGACTTTCAGAACAAACTCTAGATTCAGTTTTGCCAATTTAGATGTTTTTATTAAAATTTTTTCAAATTTTGAAATCATTACTAAATTCAAAAGATTTGAGAAGAAACATCTGAATTGGCAACACTTGACCGCTGAATTCAAAAAATGAAAGAAAAACAAACAAGCACCTAAATTGGCGACATTGGACTCGTAAGTCCAAAAAATTGAATTAAAAAAGAACATCTGAATAGGTAACACTGCCTAGGTTTGCAGATCCTTTTGTAGGCATGGCACCCAACAACAGTGTCAACAGCAAGGCCTTATGGGTAACTTTTGACAATAAAACTCTGCCTCAAAATTCATAAGCTAGATGGTATTTTAGCTGCATCCTACCAATATTCTCCAATTTATAACTATTCCCTTGAGTTTAGTCATTCAGCTTTATTATGGAAATATAATCACAAGCAATTGATGCTTGAGATATACAGCTCAGAAAATGGAATTGGTCATCAGAGTTCAAACTCTAGCTGTGACAGTTGGCCTTCACTTCGCACTAATGCTCGTAGAAATGGCATGAATTCATCTCTTTGCACCTTGTCCCTTTGAGCTATAGGTAAATAGAATGGCAGATTGGGCTCTACAGCTTTGGTTGGCAATAGGTCTAGGAGATGGACACCTCTGGATCCAAACATTAGAAATCCAATCCCTAGCATTGTGAGAGGCTGGCAATAAACAGAATAGGGAATCTGTTCCCCAAAACATGACTAATGGCTTAGAAAGACATTAGTGGATAGTAATAGATTGTTCAAATAAAATAAAGGAGAGTAAGATTGATTAAGAGGATAATTCTTTAGGTAAAATGCACTTTTTGGTGGCATGTTATACCAAACTCATGAGGATAAAAGTCTGCTATGAATTTCACAAGTTGAATGGTGTTTTAACTGCATCCCAATATCCTCCTCCATGTTGTAACTACCCTCTTGAGTTTAGCATGAGTCATTTGATTATCATCAAATTATTTGGCTTTCTCATATTTCTCTTTCCTCAATTCAGCCTTGGGTTTGTTACTGCTTCCTCTCAGCCTTTAGGACTGGTCTTTCATGTCCAACATGCAATCCTGATAGCTTTTATATTCTTCCTTAGCTTTCAAAAAGGGGCCAACCACCATATTTCAGTTATCCAGCTGTTTAGGAATTTCTGAAATTTCCCCCTAGAAACATGATTATCTACTTAAACTTCATACAATGAGAACTGCTTATTGAACCAGTGCTTTTATGCTTTCTAGAATCTCGCAGTGTAAGGTTTTTTTTTCCTCTTGGTGCCTTTAAAACATACCATGTCTATTTATCTGATGAGAAAATTTCTATGAGAAGATGTCTCAAGACGTTGAAGAGGTCATTGATAAAAGCATAATGTATTTAATTGGATGTTGGAGATTTTTTATATACACTGATGGAAAATAAAATTGCAACACCTTGAAAATGTGTTTCTATTTACTCAAGATAAAACGTACAGGTGATAGAAATGATATTACATGAAGATCAATAAATGCAAAGGTTTCAAAATAAGGTGTGTATCAATAGTACTCAAGCACTATCTCAATACATTGTATATCCTCCTTTAGTTTATGGCCTATGTTTAAGGAGAATATTCAATGTATTAATATGGTGCTTGAGTATTGTTGATACACCCCTTATTTTGAATCCTATACACTTATTGATCTGTATAGGTCAGTGGTTTCGACTGAAAACTCAAGGATCCATTCTATAAAAGAAATATTCTGGTGGATCCCTATTTTCAGCATTTAGTTCTTAGACTAATTAGTGAATTACATTAAAAATACCTTCCTGATCTTTAAAAATCATATATATTCTGAATGGACTACATTGATTTGGATTCTGATGTACGATATAGGTTCATGTACGAACCTTATACTTTTTGGTAGCCATACAATGGATGATGTTGTTTTTAGAGGGAACACAGCTGCCCCCCCCCCCCTCCCCGAGCCTTACTTGACAGACCTTGGTTTCGAGACCACTGGTATATGTGATCATTCACTGTAATCCAGCTATACTACCAGTTTATTTAAACTTGAGTAAATTGATATTTATATTCTGGGTTGTGCAATTTTATTTTTTGTCTGTGTATTAACAAATACTGGCAGAATGGCATAGGACTAGTAGGATATAAGCGTAGGAAGATTGAATAGCACCAATCTTCCAAACGGTGAAAATATGCTCTTGGTAGCCATAGTTATTTTTGCTATTTATACCGAAACATTTGAACATTCAATCCTTCTTATGTTGGAATCTTTCTTGTACAGGGATCCTTCCTTAATGCCAAACATCCTGCAAAATAATATTTTTATGATACTTGAGCATTTAATTCATAATTTTTGCTTAACTCATTCCCCACCGTTTTGGCTGCATCCCAACTTTGTTAAAAATCATATTTTCTGAAATGAATTACTATAAGTTCTTTTTTCTCTCATTTATTTTAATTTTGATTTTATCTTTTTAATTTTTTCCCTAATAATTTCAGACCAATCAGAATAATAAAAAAAAAACTCGATCAGAAATAAATTAAGCTTCTTTTTATTCGAAAAAAAGATTAACAACTCTTTTTATAGTGTCGTCTTCATTGGTAAATGGTGTGTGAAAGACTAAATCTGTCTGGTAAACGAATTATCTTATCCCCCCTCCCCCAACCTTATGATGGTTTGAGTTTCAATATCTACATTTCCTTGGTTTCTCTCTAGGGATTCTCTGGGTTCTGAATACATACAAGACTGTCTGGTTTATTCAGAACATTCTAGAAGTTAATCTAAAAATTGATCAATTTGTTGCCTGTAACTTGGGAGCCAGAGGCACAACACTTATTATTCAATTTTCTAAAACAAGAAGCAAAAATCTACAATTTACTTCTACATCTAAGAAGTACAGGATTGAGAAGATGAGATATGACACATCAACTCCTCTATAATGGTCATTAGATACTCATATTCCAAGGTTCTTATGTTGATCCTGAACATGACTTTGTGGTGCATTAACTCCTATATAATGAGTAACTTTTAAACAGGTATTCTTTTGCATAGATACTCCTAATTCAGGGCTCTTATGTGGTTCATGAACATGAATGTATGGCACATTAACCCTTATATAATGGTCATTAACTGTCTAAACATGTTTCCATTGTAATAGACACTCTTATTCCAAGATTCTTGTATGGTTCATGAACATTAATTTATGGCGCATTGATTCCTATATAATGGTCATTAACTGTTTAAACATGTTCTTTTGTAATTGTCACTTATATTCTAAGGTTCTTGTGTGGTTCATGAACATAAGTTTATGGCTCATCAACTCCTATATAATGGTCATTAACTGTTGAACAGGTTTTCTTTTGAATAGATACTTGTATTTCAAGGGTCTAATATTATTCATGAACATAACTTTATGGTACATTAACTCCTATATAATGGTCATTAACTGTTGAACAGATTTCTTTGGGAATAGATTTTCATGTTTTTTATGAACATAACTTTATGGCACATTAACTCCTATATAATGATCATTAATTGTTAAACAGATTTTCTTTTAAATATATATATACTTAGGGGACATAATAATTTTGGGGCCATTTTTCATATCTGTCACAATATGCTAAAACTGGATGATTAATTTGTTTCTTTTTTGTAATTTTCTCTTGTTCCTTTTTGTTTTCAGAAAGTCCCGCACATCGCCAACATTCTGAGGATAAAGAATTCCCTAAAGATGAACACAAACCATTTGGTAAGTCATCATATAATTTCATCACACATATATGTATATATCAAATCACTGTAGCCCCACAAATGAATCTGTCCAAGTGGGCTACAGATTTTTCTCTCTTTGAGTGCTTGTGTGTGTGTGTGTGTGTGTGTGTGTATCTCCAGGTACTCCTGGTCACATTTTTAAGGGCTACAACCTTGAAAATCTGCATGAGTACACCACTAGGCTCTATTTGAAAACGTTTTTTGGGGGGGTCTCTATGGTCATTTTGAACTAACAATGACCAAATCTTGTACTGATATTTTTTTTTATTTCAGATAATTTTAGATGAAACTTAATTCTTCTTTTAGATAAAGGATCTATTTTTTTAAAGATGATTTTGAATGAATGCTTTATTTTTAAAGATAACATGAGATAATTTTTGACACAATTAGTTCTGGTACACGCACAGGCTACAGTGATTCATTTATGCTTGGTACAGAGATTTATATACGTATATATAAATATGTGCGTGTGTGTGAGAATGTGATATATTATTTAAAATCTCTTTATGAAATGACCTCCTGTTATTACATTGAGAATGAGTCACTTGGCTTAGACAGCGTAAATTGGAAAGTTTCAAATAATGTAATTTATTCATAAATATTTTGTCGCATATATCCATTTCTTAATAATAAATATATATATATATATATATATATATATATATATATATATATATATATATATAGTTTTTGTTTTACAAAGTTGTATTATCTATAACAGAAAAGTGCTCAATATCAGGGATAGAGCATATGTAAATATAGACTGTAAATGTAGAAATCACCACTTCACAGTGACTCTGGTCAACAAGATCAAATAATCTAAGTAACGCTGATCTAGACTCTAATTCACCTCTGCCAATGTTTGGATAGGTATATATATTCATCTGTCTACACAATATCTCAAAAAGTTTACAACGAATTTCAGTTGAAATTTTTTGGCTAAGGTAGACTTGATAGAACCTGGGAGCGGATCCTGGAATTGTATTTCCAGTTACCTCCCTTGCATCGTAACTATTAATGAACTGATTTTCATTCAGTTTTTAGTGACAATGGCATTTGCAGAGGTATAGACTCTGAGTGCTTTCTAGTTTCTTTCTTAACCTCTGCTTTGGATTCTTTCTTGGCTTTTGTCAAATCGACATATGGATGGAGTAATTGTGCCGTTTGTAGCGTAAGTGTCCTCAAGAGTCCTGACATACTGCGTGACTAAGCGCCATGTTGTTCAATGGATTTACCATTCATCAAAGCAGAAAATCTTTGAGATTGAATGCTGGAGGCTCGTCTGTCAGAAGAGGAAGAAGGAAACGGGAAGATGGAACATCAAATGATGGAGAGATCGGTCGAAAAGATTTGACATGAAAAAGGGAAGAGGAAGATCACACTCTTTGACACTTGTTGCCTCTGCGAGGAGACGGAAGTTTGAATTGGTGCACTTTGGAATCAAACCAGGAAACTGAAGCTGGGTTCGAATTCTTATCATAATTGCAAATGTCTCTTCTATATGAATAAAAAGGCATGAATTCAACTCTCCTTGCCTTCAGTTTGATCTGCTATCATCTCAGACATAGTCACTGACAGAGAATGAAAAACTGTGTTAGAATTGATGTATGCTAGGGCTGGGTGAAACAGACAAAAATTCATATCTTGGAATTGTCAGACTGAATACTGATATACAATATATATTCCAGTATTTTCTTGTGTATTTGGTTCAACGACACATGAGATTTCACTAGAATTTTTATTGAAACAAACTGAGATCAAAATTACAATAAATGAAAAAAAAAGAGTTTTATCTCTTAGAATGCTGCTCTTTTAACTATAACAGGAACACAGAATACTCTGACTATAAGAAACTAAAGATAAAAATGTAGATTGAACAAAAAATGGTTTTCTACTGAGGTAGACAGTTGAAGGAACTGTGAAGGAGAGAAGTGTGGGTATAGCACACACATGCTGTGGAAGAAGGATAGGGACAGGTGAGCAGGGTTACCAGTTCAAATATTTTTTTGTTTGTTTCAAATTCTCGAGTGCAGTGTTGACAATATTTAGAGTTTTTAGTTTTTCCTTCTCATGTTTTAAAGATTTGTGTTTTCAATCGAGAGGTTTTTTTTAAAAATTTTTTTAATTTGAGAGTGACTTCCAGAATGAAAGAAATTAGAAAATCACATCTACGAATGCCCTAGAAAAAAGGAACTAGATCAAGCCCCTAAATTTCTAAATGGGTACCATTGTGACTTTATCAATGTAAATAGTATTTGCTCAATCCTATACGGTGTTGAAGAATCTACAGGTATATTGTATAAAGTTGATGTACTGCCTAACCTTGATGCAAGTTGGACCCACTCAGGAAATAGAAGCTTGGTTCTGATCACACAAGCTGTGTTTCTCACGCATAGTATTGATGGAAGCCTTTAGCCTCTCTCTTAACTTATTCTTTTATTAGACTACCTATTCTTTCCTCCTCTTATATTAAACTACCTAACTTTCTCTCCTCCCCTCTTCCTTCCTAAATATTATTCAACTACCTAACCTCCTCTTCTCACCTCTCCTTCCCTACCTTCTTGATAAACTACCTAACTTTCTTTTCTCCTTTTTCCCTTCCTATTCTTTTATCGAACTCCTTTCTCCCTGGTCTCCTTTCCCTTCCTCCTGTAGCTGTCACATTCAAAGTACCAGCCAACAGCCGAGAGAATCTGTTGTTGTACACTTATGATAACCGTCAGCAAAGCAACAAGTCATGGACTAGTTCTTATCATAATTGCAAATGTCTCTTTTATATGAATATCCTTAGAGAAGACATGAATTCAACTCTTTCTTTCTACCTTCTGTTTGATCGAGCAATCATCTCAGGCTAGTCACTGACATAGAGTGGAAAGAGGATGAGGGTGTTTCTAAGAAAGTCTCCTCCAATATAATACATAACAAGCACAAGCATCAATCCCAAAAATAAGTAAATAAAATAAATAGAAACCATCAAGCAAAACTGTCAACACGAGTTTCTTCAGTTTTCAGGTTGGTCTGATGGTATATATCTAGAGGCCACACCAATGGAGCTAGAGGACTGGAAATTTAAACTCTTTGTAGTTGACCCCCCACCCCGGCTTTTAGTGGGGGTTGGTTTCAGTTTACAATCTTATGTTAAATTAATCCCTTAGCTTGTGTCCACGTGTTTTTTGAAAATTCAGACTTTTTGGTGATCACTGCCCGAACATAAGGTGGGAGAAGTAAGTTATTCATTTCTCAATATTTCAACAAGGTATGCTGTTAAGAGACATGGTTCACATGACAGTTTCTAATGAATGACTAACCAGACCTGTTCAAATTATCATTAGGTTATAAAGTTATGATCCTATCTCATTAATTTCTCCTTATTGGCTTCCTGTCAAATATCTGGAGTGGAGCTCACAATTTGTTCCACTGTTATTTCAAAATGTTTGTGATCCCCAAACTATTTTCATTCATCAGTTCAACATGCAGTAGTCATTACTCTTTTGGAATGGATTTCAGTGTTCATAGAAGTGACAGAAGGATTCCCATTCACAATAACATCACGGAGCCACCATTAATACAGGGAACAAGAACCAGATTGTTTGAACCTCATTATTTGAGGAAATACTCTGTACGAAAAAAAAGAAACTAGCATTCTAAGGATATTAACAGTCACCACCGCCCATATATGTAGCTTTTTATCTCGTAAATTAAGCAGTGATAGTGGTAAAATCAAGTTACTACCAGTATGGTTTGAATCATTTATTTTGTGATTTAGAATGAAAATAAACACATGGATGCGAATTAGGGGACTTAACTTGGCAAAAATCATCATTTTAGATTGAATCCTCAATAAAAACCTATTTAGCAGGGAGGCTTTCCAAAGAGCAAGAAAAGAAAATTTTTTTCTATTATAAATGTGTGTACATGTACGCGCACAAAATTTTGAATTTCTACTATGAACAGTTAGGCCGAGTCTGGATAGATAGATGCATAGGTATATAGATATAACACATGAATAACCTAAACCCAGTAAGTAATTAAACTGGTATGTTGTGGGTAGCAGTGATTAACCTGTAATACAAGTTTATGATGTTTAATAAGTATATAATTTTACTTAAGTAAAGGAATGTATCAGTTCTAACTATGATAACATGCACTTGCAAAGGATACTATGTAATAATTATTGTTGATCACTCATACCATCTATCTATGTCCCTATGGTTGACAACTTACAATAACTTGATTTTTAAACTTCAGACTCGTGAAGGAGGAGTAATGAATGAATGACAGGTGTATTTGAGGTGGGATCCCTTTTGCTCCCATTCAAGTACAAGCGTCCTCATCTATTATTGCTCTTGTTCATTACATTGTAAGGGTTAGGGGGGGAGAAGTGACAAGATAGAGGATATGAGGAGAATGAATAATAACCAGAAAGTCTGATAGTTTTACATACAAAAACAGCAGTATAATAGTATAATACTTGACTGATTAAATTTCCCAATCTGAAAATAAAAAGATAAAACAAACAAATTGGATGCAGCAGGATCAAACTCCCCTCCTACTTTTATTCTGACCGAAGATAATTACTGCAACTTACAAGACTTGTCATTCTAGCTCAGTTGGTAAGAGAACCGTCTTCCAATCACATTGTTGTGGTGTCAAATCACATATTTATTTTAGATGTATGTTCGGTTTTATGCAATGTGATAGACAAATAGTGATCAGGTCATTCTCCGAAATTCGGTGAGGATTGTTCTTGTTGATCTTGTTATGTGAGAAAAACTAAGTCAACTTCTACTTGAACTGGAGTTTAACAAAAAAATTTCCCTTGGCCATTCATGCATTGCAGTTCATTCCTTCTCTATGGGAGTGGATAGTGTGATCAAACAACTCTGGTTGGAAAAAACCACCATTGCTTTTAATTGAGTGAGAAAATTGTTTTAGTCAATCCTGAAAGGAAAGAGTTAACTCCACTTGCACTGTGGCGTATGAGATTTGGATCTTGGGTCTACTGTGTGTTACAGATGCACCGAAACATAAAATATCTTATTGTCTGTAAAATACAACAGATAGTGAGAGCCTTTTTGGGGCATGGAAGGTAGTCAAAATTATGAAGTTTCACACCCTTGCTCATACATTGTTGAATGGTGAACAAGTGAAAAGAAACAATAGAATTAATGAAGAAAGAAAAATGGATTGGACATTATCCACTGATAATTGTGTATAATCCAAAATTCTGTTTTCTATTATTTCTCATGATTTTTACAATCCAGGACCACCTTCCCTACATTTTGCCGAAAAGACTTCAAATGTCCATTGCTTTTTACAGACACTAAAACATCTTTACGTTTTTGTGCATCTGTAGCACACAGCACATCTAAGATGCAAAGCACCATACGCCACTGCAGTTGCAGTGGACAGTAAAAAGCAACATCAGCAGTTGTTTCTGTGTCATGTGACACACGAGGCAGTCAAGGCACACCACTGAGTACCCTCCTCCTCAGTCTGCTGATGTTGTTCCACCTTCTGTTGAACAGTTAGCGGTTACTCTCCACTGTCTGTCATCTTGAGCAGCCCCCTCTTTCTCTGGTATTTTGGCGTCCATTTAACCCAGAAAGGCTTTCACTGGCGTCCACCATACTGTCACCAACTGTGAACGACTGTTGTCCTGGCTGCTTTGTCTAGGAAGCAGTTTGATGTGTTTTCATTGCTCACATGTTTTACAGGATTTGGGTGCTAACCTGAAGCTGAACCCCTTGCATTTAATTCAAAAAGTCTGTTGAAGGAGAATAGGCTATGTTGACAAACAGCTGGCACCCACAAGCACCTACACAATATGAGGTGGCTCACCCTTGGTCTGAAACAGAATGTGTGGCGGAAGTCCTCTGCCCTAGCCAATGACCCTGTCAAAGGAGGTTCATATGCTTAATAGCGCTGTGTTGTTATTTTGATTATGGTCGTTGAAAAAAAAAAATTTTCTCAGAGGTTTGAAAAAGATGGCCATTTTCTTTGATTCTCAGTAAAGAGGAAATAATTAATTGAATTTCCAGGTAGAAATAAGAAAAGGTGTCATAAGAAGAGCGGGGAGGCCAATAAATTCCCTTTGAAGCCAATTTTCTAAATGCCTGTTTTTCATTTGGGGGTCACGTGATCTGATTGCTACTTCATTAGCCATTCAATTGGCATCGTTAATTAATTAGTGTTGTCGTTAAGTAATTGTTAATCTGGAGAAGGGAGAGAAGGTACATTTTCTGCTGATGAATTAATTCATGAATACTTATTTTTACCATTTGTTTCTATGGAGGGTTGTATAAGAAACCGCTAATCAGAACTGTCAACATAGATTTCTTCAGTTTTTTAGCTGGTCTAGCTGGCTATGTATGAATCAAGCATTCAAGTCATACCAATGGAGCCAAAGAGCTGAAATCTCATCATTTATTCCTTATTTGAAGAAGTTTTTTTGGGGGGGGGGTTAATTTATAATGTTGGTTTAAACTAAATTGGTCCCTAATTTCTGTCCAGCTGCATTCATGCTTATTTTTTGAAAAGTCAACAAAAAATGGAAGAAATATCTTTATTGATCACTCCTTTTTCCAAATTTCCATTGTTCTCTTTGAGCATGAAGGTTTCCATTCAGTGACTAACCAGACCAGTTTATTTGTATTTATGCTGATTAATATTGATCACTCAGTGGTAGAGGGCTTGTTTCCAGTATTGTAGACTGAGGTTCAATCCACTGCTGAGTAAAGCAATCCATATTAGGATTGAGAAACCTCTCCCTGAGACTTGAGTATTACTGCCAATAATGTTGATTATGCCGATTTTCATAAAAGTAACAACAGTTGAGAAACTTCATGCTTGGTAAGTACCTGGATGGATGACCATTAGGGAATAATGGGTGCTGCAAGCAGAATGAAGTTTTGACAGGTCTGGCAAGCTGTAAATGGTTCTTACTAAAAATTGCCCATGCGTACGTTACCCCCAATATGATACTCTGATTAAAATCTCTAATTTTCATATATATATATATATATATATATATATATATATATATATATATATATATAATATGACTTTTTACCTCAAGTGACTTCTTTTTTTTTTTTTGTTCACCTTTTATTTCCTTTCCTAAAAGACAACTAACTTGATAGTAGAATCAAATTGTTAAGAAGGTACTGTTTACAAGACATCACTAAAATAAGATGTCTATCTTGAATGTCTAGACGAGATAATGAAGACTACCCAAGGGAGGAGTGCAGGACAGGCACTTGGTCTTCAAAGAGCAACGATCACCATCAATTTGTCTGATGGGAAAAGATAAAAACTTAAACAAATCATGTGACTTTTCTTTCAACTTCCCACAATGCAGTTCAACTGACCAATGGCAACCATTTTGCTTTTTGATTATTAGAAACTGTCAATCAAAACTGTCAACATATGTTTCTTAAGTTTTGAGTTGGTCTGGCTGGCTATGTATATATATATCACATGTACAGGTCACTCAGATGGAGCTACACAACTGCAAATTTAAACACTTAGGCCTTGTTATGTCTGAAAAAAATTGTCTTGTTTTTTGAGATTCTCCCCCACTAATAAGTTTTTAGTATGTGTGTGTAGGAGGGGTCAGTTTGTAATGAAGGTTCAAAATCATATACTTACTTTGTGTCCAGCAGCATTCAGACATTTTTTCTCTGAAAATTCAGACATTTTCTTTTCTGAAAATTCAGACTTTTTTAGTATTGATCACTACCCAACAAGAGGTGAGAGAAGTAACTTATTTATCAATCACCCCTTTTTCCAGATTTTAATTGATCACCACCAATGCAGCATGCTGCCAAAAACATTGGTCACGTGACAGTTTCTATTCAATAACTAAACTGAGCTGTCTTTCTCTTTTTTTTCCCTATTGATTAACAAAACAATAGACTTCCTTCAAAGAAACACCATTTTATTTTATATGCTAAAGATTGGCTAAAAAAGTCAACTTGTTTATACAAGTGTAAGTGTGTACTGGTGTGTATATATTTGTTTGTAACATTGTCATAAATGAAAATGTATGTGTTATGAATATCATGTACACAAAAATAGATGGAAAAAGTCAATATGTTCATAGGCGTAGTCGTGTGTGTGTGTATATATATATATATATATATATATATATATATATATATATATATATATATATACACATATATACATACACATATATATGTATATATATACATATCTGTATACATATACAAATATGCACACACACACATATATGTGTGTGTATGACAGTGTCAGAAATAAAAAAAATATATGTAATACAAATATGAAATATAGGCTTAGCCTATGGAACTGAGTCATGTATATTTTTCTGTAAACAAGAAAAAAGTTGATTAGACAAATTTTGTCCATTGTCTTTATTAACATAGATGAGAAACTGCTGCCTTAATATCATGTAAATATGATGTGCAGGTGAACAAATTTATTTGCAATAAATAATATTTCTTGGTACATAAAGGTTGAATAGCATTTTAAAAGATTCAAAATATATACATCGTCAAATCATTCTTTCCTGGTATAAAAATTAATTGTTATTTAGACTTAGTCAGGGATTTAATGATAGCAATAATATTGTCATTCTGTGAGGAGCTATGGATTTCCATTTAGTGTGGAGCTTCAAAGATTCTCGACTAGCTGAGAATCTGGTCATTTTTTTCAACGGTCACAATTTCTCTGGTTATAAAACATACCTCTTATCATAAAGACTTACCACAATAGCTTGGCTGTATTATAGTCATAATATATGATTATGATATATAACACTGACTATAAAATTTGACTTGTTTTGTGTATATATATGTGTGTATTTATGTGTGACATCATCATGAATAAAACTATATACGAGAGCTGTCCAAAAAGAAATCAAACTTTTAAAACAATGCACCAATGAGACATTTTAGAGTGTTCACCACTTTCATGACTTTTCACCTTCTGTTGAAAAAAAACTGCATCATGCCACGTTGGTTAGTATTTGAGCTACGGATGACTTTGAGAAACCACAATCTGTGATCCATGGAAAATGCAGTCTGACTGTCTGCGGATTAATTGAAGAGGTAAGAATTAGTAAATGTCAGGTGACGATTTTCTCAGATCTCAGAAGGCAGTTTCCCAATGTGACCCTCGTCAATTGATAATAAAGGAAAAACACCAAAATTCATTACACACACAATCAATATAGCACTTGCAGGTCAAATACTAACCAATGTGGTGTGATGCCATTTTTTTTTTTCCTACAAATGGTCAAAGTCACAGCTACACAACATAGCTGTAGTAAGCACTCTTAAATGTCTCATTGGTACGCTATTTTAAAATTTCGGTTTCTTTTTGGATTGCCCTCGTATAGTACAAGTACTGTATACATAGAAATTTTGAAGTCAAGAGAGAGAAAATAAAGAACAGCTGACAAAGGCCAGAAAGTACATGTCCAAAACTTTGTGAAAGAAATAACATCATAGATGAGAGAAATAGTCCAATCATACCACACTCAATGAATGCGGAGAGTAGTTTGGAAGTTGACAAGACTTGTAAATTGTATGAGAAACACATTGGCTAAAGCATACTGTGTTTTCCGAAAAAAAATACACCATGAAAATTTAGGATGACATTTCATTGCATTGAGATTTTAAACTTTTGAAATTTTAACTGTAGAAACTACAGATGTGCTAAAACTTTTCCAAAAACTTGAGTTCATGTGCTTCAGTTGTGTGATCACACCAACAATTTGAAAAAGCTTGGTTCCAGTTGAGAAGGAACGAGAGCCGGTTACTGAGCAGGCACCAACCCACACTAGCTGATTTGACTTGTGTACGTTACATCCAATCACCACATTGAAAAATCAAACAACACATTCTCTGACCGTTAGCAATGTTAGATTCAAAGGCAGAAAGGTTACTCTCCTTCAATTGTTAGTTGAAAAGTGGGGAAAAGAACTACGTGAATTTTAGTCACACAACTGAAGTGTAAGAAGTCAAATTTTGTGGAAAAGTTTTAGTGCACCTGTAGTTCCTGAAGTTGAAATTTTAGTGCAATAAAAAGTTTTTCAAAATTTTCATTGTTTGCATTCGTTTGGAACACCCAGTATGTATTTTCTGTACTTTCATGACATTAAGTACTTGAATTAATGAGAAATATTTTCAGATTTCATTGGAAGTTAGTTTTCAACCTAAATACGTGCCAATTAGTGGATTAATTTAATCGGCAGAAGTGAGCAATTAGTCAACACCAAAGACATTCTACTCCAGGCATTTTAGTATAAAGAGATTAAAATTTTATTCGAAAGTATACCAAAGGAAATGAATGATTGTATGAATTTTATTCCAATGCCAGACAAATTTTATGGACTCGCTGATTTGACCGATTTTTGCCTTCTCCCAAGTTTGTTACTAGTTGTACAGGTTATGAGCATCTTTGTTCACAGTTGTAAAATTATGGGCAATAAATCTGTCTGTAAGCTCCAAATAAACACACAAACTGATTTGTGAGGTAAACTTTAAATTAATGAAATACAAGATTTATATACCCGAAATAACACTGTTCCATTATATAGTCAGAACATTTTTTGTCAATGACTTTGAGAAGAGGTGTTGAAGATTCCAAATTTTGTTCAGACAATTGAATCTCTTCTTGGCATTCTTGACGCAACATTTCGGCTGATCCATTCTTGTTAGTTCTATAGACCTAGAAAAGAGGCAAACCTTTTTTTCTCAAGCTAATTGGCTCTCAAGCATTAGGGTGAATGGTGTTGTTTTTAGAAACTGTCAGCCGAATCTGTCAAAGTAAATTTCCTCAGTTTTCAAATAGGTCTGGCTGACTATGGTTCACACATACTGGCTGCACCAATGGAGTCAAGTCACTGAATATTTGAACATTTACTCCATATTTTGTCTGGAAGAAACTTACCCCTCCCTGCCAGGTTTTCGATTTGCAATGAAAGTTTATGCTAAATTGAACCCTTAGTTTGTGTCTGGCGGCATGAACTCTTGTTCTTTGAAAATTCAAACTTTTTAATGATCACTGTCCAAAAAAAAGTGAGTGAAGTAACTTATTCATTGATCACCCCTTTTCCCTAATTTTTTGATTGATGACTCCCAACACTGAATGCTGCCCAACGATTTTAATCATATGATGATTTCTATTGAGTGACTCACCATAACTCTTTCTTTTTAGAGGGGAGGGAGGGTTCAGTAGTTAACTTATTTACTTATTTCATTGGATGAAGTGTTGTAAATCATTGATATTTTGCTACTATTTACCTTCATCTTAATTTTTGATGCTTTTTATTGCAACTCAACTAAAGAATAAGTTTATATATCATGAAAAAGCGACAAAAATTGTGATGAAGATGAATAATAGTAAAAAATTGATGATAATGAGAAGTTGACTGATTTACTGTTTTTGAGTATGTATCTACAGCACCAGTTTGTGCCTCCAGATTCCCTACCGCTGTACAATGACCCCCACCACCGTCACCACCATCTTTTTGTGTCATAAAGGTAAATTTATTTTTCTTTCTCTCATTTTTTCAGAAAACTCCCTTCACCATAATGAGAGGAGAGTTTCCTTGGAAGACCACAAGCCATTTAGTGAGTTGATTATTCACTTTTCTTTTTCATTCATATTTTTTGCTTGATATTTTTTTTATTATCTATTTTTTTTGTAATTATGGATGCCAGCAGTTTTTCTTAAATAACTCAGAAAAACCAAAAGTCTACTTAAAAAGCCCAGAGTCTTCACAAAAAGCCCAGAGTCTTCACAAAAAAACCCAGCGTGTTCACAAAAAAACCTTAAGTTTACCCCCCACCCAATAAGATATAACTCAAAGGGCAGTTTTAAAGTAAATCATTTATTAATTGTAACTTGAAGGCATAGTAAGTGTAGGGACTAAGGGGTGGAGGGACTGTATGCCTAAAGATAAAAATTTTTCCACTGGCGTATAATACTTGATTTATCAATTATTATCCCCTCCCCTAGGATATGGGGCAATCATTCAAGATTTTAAGTGATAAAAAATTGAGAGACTGTAATCTATGGAAAAAGTTAGATTTCATTAAATTTCAGAATGAAAAGAAAACAAGAATCCTAAACAGGTACAGAAGAAAAAACCCAGTTCTGGCATCCTTTCCTAGATCAGGGTTGTTGGGTCACCACAGATGATTTTGTCAGGGATGAGCCAGTTCCTCTTCAGGCTGGTATAGAATTGGAGTTGTCTGTCTCCTTGATAGTTTGCCAATCATGGCTGGAGAGCTAAATCTGCCTTAATATTAACTCTAAGGATGGATTCATACCTTCTGCAAAGGCATTAGTGCAGATTAGGTACAAACTGTGTCAGCTAGAGTTTGAACTTGGCACTTGGTCCCTCTCTTCATGCCATTAACTGTCTAGCTGCTCCTTACCAGTTATGTCATGATGGGTAAATAAAAAATCATTTTCTATGTTGTTACTGTTTTTTTTTTGTTATTTTAGTTCACAAAACTTTTTTCTCCAACGTAACAAATGCAATTAACTATTTGAATTTCAAAGAAAACATTTTTGGAAATCTCAATGAGAATTGTTCAGAGAGCAATGTCACATTTCTGAGATGGAATAAAAATGGGTTCAATTATAACAAAAGATGAATTTATTTATCAACTTAATAGAAAAATACATTGCAATTGATTTTACTATAAAAATTTGGAGATTAAAGCTTGTATTTATTCTGTATTATAATCAGGGGAACATGGCACAACTTAACCCCTTTGACTTTTTTGAGTCAACCATTATGACATGCTTTTTGTGAAACATCCAGAAAAATGACTAATGATTGGACAGGATTGAATCTCCACCTTTCCCAAGGGAGTGTTAACTACCTATGTGACTCTCTCTGTGTACACACAACTATGCACATAGAAGGTCTCTCCCCACTAATATGTAAACACTTCTTTCAGTGCAGGTTTCCCTGCAATCCGAAAGTAGGGCGTTCTGATGAAAAAAAAAATTCTGTATGTTGAAAAGGTGTAAAACAAAGAGATAATTATCATTAATTTATGTGGGATAAATTTGTAAGAATTTCCCGGACCTCTAAATTAGTGATTATGGTATGTTAGTCTGAGTTGTCGGAGGTTGGGGTGGTGGCAGGTACAAGAAAACAAACGCTTGAAGCTGTTTTTGCTTTTCACTTCTTTGTATAAAAGCAAAAAAGAGGCTGATATTAGCGCTAAACATAGAAAAACTTTTTCAAAAGATTTTTTTTCCACATATATATATATATATATATATATATATATATATATATATATATATATATATATATATATATGTATATATATATATATGTGTGTGTGTAGTAAATAAGTTAGTGGAAAAAAATGTTGAATTCTTCTGTTGAATATGTTGATAGAAAATCAAAAGAAGTTTTTCTGTGTAATTAGTATTCTTAAAGATGATAAAATTGGTTTGCATGCAGTCATACTAAATCATACTTATTGATCCCGAACCATCAAATACATTTTTTGGGTAACTCTCATGAGTGAGCCTTGTGTTTCAAAAAATGGAATGATGCTCCGTAATAAATAACATTCATATACTATACATTATGATAATACCCTTTATAAAATACCAAACTACATGTAGTATGACGCAAGATGTATATTGAAATCATAGCTTGAAGGGAGGTGGTGTTTGATCAACACTGTATGGGTGCCATGTTTATATTGCTGTTTTGTTTTTTAAATCCCCGAAATGGTTACATGGTAAGCAACTGATGATCCCAGCAAGAAAAAAAATTATACATAGTACCATGATATCAAAGTCTGTGTAAAACATAAAAAACACTGAAGAAAATTACATTATTACATGAACAGATATTGGGAAATAAGTGACTGAATTGACAAAAAAAGTTTTGAAAAAGTTTTCTAATATATTTAGTGCTTAAAGCTGTAAAGTTTTTTCAACATATATATATATATAAACATATATATGTATATGTATGTGTATATTTATATATAATTTTGTGGTTGTATGCCTGTTCTTAGGGTTTTTTTAGTTCTGTTTGCTTATTTTGTGATGATGTGAGGTTATCTGACAGAATGTTGGTAAAAAGACGATTGTAATATGAACAGAAAATTTAAAAGAAAAACAGGTTACTTCTCGAAAATGTTTATTATCTCATGAGCCTATTTTGATGCATTTCAATGGTTGCAAGTGACCTTTTTCAGAAAGCTTGCAGCAATATATACAGCATGTATATATGCACGTGCGTCTGTTTTTGTAAGTATGTATGTATTTATATGTACCATATATTCTCAAAGATAGGTCGCAGTTTTTTTTCACCTGAAAAATCTTTTTTTTTTTACTGTACATTGGTCAAAGGCTCAGACAAAAATATTATTGACAAAAGGTGGATGTAACTTATCGACCTATATTTATGAATACATACAATAGATTTGTTTGTGTGAGAGCATGCATGCATTTGTTATACACACACACACATGTATTGCTGTGTGTATGTATGTTTATATTTCTATATGATTTTTTGTTTTATTTGTGTGTATGTTCTTATCTGTTTGTGTATGCGTGTTTATCTTTATATATATATATATATATATATATATATATATATATATATATATATATGTGTGTATGTGTATAAAAGGTATGTGCAGACGCACATGCATATACGCACACACACATACACACACCTATTCTCTAAACAATATCTATAGTCTAGAAAAAGATCAAAGGGATCTATTTATAGAGCCATATACATCACCAAGCAATCCTCTTCCGTAAAACGTCTGATTACTTCCTATCTCTCGTAATTCACCCCCCCCTCCCCGTTATCAAATAGAGGATCAAATAAAAATTACTTATTGTGCACTTACGTACCTGATGCTCTCTCTATGTATGTAGGTGGGGAAATGTTCCAGATTCTGGTGGACTACAATCTGATCTGAAAACCTAATCAATAGCCAATCGATCAGTAGAGATTAGAAGAATGGCTTGAGTCAATTGTTTAATGTAGCCACAATGGGGAAAGGTTTTGTCTATTAAAGAGGAAATCATTGGAAGAAACGACAAAACTTCAAAGGGTAATAGCAATTATTGGGATTGGGAGGTAGGTTCTTTTTTTTTGTTGTTTGTTTTTTTGGTCTCTAAGTAATTGTCTTTCAGGAAGTTTTTATGTTTTATTTATTTATTATTTATTTTTCCATCTTGTAGATATGAAACACAGACAATTAATAGTTGAGGTACTTCGTGGATGCTGGACTTGATATTAATTAATTTATAAATAATAAAAAAGATTGTGTCCTACTACCTCTCAGTCTTTCTCTTTTTGAATGATATTTACTTATGTACTCAACTCTTTCTCTCTTACTAATTAGCTCCTCTGTCTGCCTCTAGTTCTCTCTCTCTCTCTCTCTCTCTATCCAACACACATGTGTGTGGATATATATATATATATATATATATATATATGTATATATATATATGTATGTATGTGTGTGTGTGTGTGTGTGTGTGTGTGTATATTAATATATACATATATATATGCTAGCTTAGGTACTCGGCGTTTCCAAGGAAAAAAAACTCAAAATCTGATAACACCGGGATGCAAAAGATATTTTAAAGTGATTCCATAAAAACTCTTGGAAGGCATATGTACCCCCTCAAAACATTGAAGATTAATTTTTTCGAAAACTGAGAATTCATTTGATCACTTTTTGTGTTGGTAATTTGCATGTCAAATTGTCCCACTGTTTTATTATTGTTTTAAGGTTTGAATTAGGGTTAGGAGTTGGGTTAGTGTTCTCCCTTGGAGAAAGACATCTTTTATTGTCAGTTTAGGGTTAGATTCCTTGGAAATTCTGCCAAATTGGTATAAGCACCAAGAGAAAGAGACGTTTATATCCATGGTCATCTACGTCAAATGGAAAGTGAAAGTTCAGTTTAGTATCATTGTAATATCGTTAATATAAGCCTCTCATAAAACCAATAAGAATTTCCTTTGTTGAAACAAATTGATTTCTAGATGGTCTAAAACTCATTTAATCTACTCATTTACAATAATAAAGTGATAGAAGCAATTTACTTTTCTCTGAAGAGTGAAAATTCCAGAATTATCATCATATACAAACTTACAGGTGCAAATCAGACATTTGCCCACTCTGAATCAGGCCTTCTTACATACACTGAGGAAAACAACTGGTTGAGGAATAATACAACTATTAACACAATTAATTTTATTTTTGATTTATTTTTTTATTAGATATCAAATACTCTCTCAACGATTATGGCTTTTCATTACTTCACAGTCAGTTTTCAGATTCTCTTTTTACATGATATATATATATATATATATATATATATATATATATATATATATATATATATATAGAGAAAAATGCTTTCTCAGTAATATTGTAAGTAGACAATATATATGCTGGTTGAACTTCTTTAATCTGGCATTCTGTAGTCTGGAATCTCCCATGATGCAATACATTTTAAATCTGCTGCCATTAGTTAGTGTATCTGCCACCAGGGACTGATGAAACACCAAACTTTGTTTACACTGCTGCCAAGTGTTATGGTGACACAGTCCTGTTAATTCCATTTATTCAGCTGCATTTTAGTCCTTCAGGATGTCATTAAAGAGACCTAGAGGTGCAGAAGATAGTGCAAGTGCTAAAAGGCATGAACATAAAACATTATCTATGCTAAAAAATACAAAGTTATTGACAAAATTAGATGAAGGAACTTCAGTGAATTGTTTGGGTGAAAATTATGGGGTTGGGTCGTCTACTGGATGTGATTCAAAGAAACAAAAGTAGCAAATTTTCAAGTTTTTTTTTCAAAAAAGTGGGTCTTGGAAATCAATTTCGGTAGTTCAGTATTTTTTGTAGTCTGGCATTTTCTATAGGCTGGCAAAATTAAAGAAGTCCAACACATGTTTGTATGTATATATATATATATATATATATATATCATCAAGAAATGGATATATAATCCGACAGAATATTGATGAATGCATTGTATTACTTGAAACTCTTATTAAAATGGTAGCATAAACAGAGGAAATATTTTCTTTAATTGTTTATTCTATTTATGCTGTCTGAGCCAAGTGACTCATGCTCCATGTAACAATTTCAAATAATTCATTATGCATTCATAAATATTTTTTATATATATATATATATAAATAGTAGGTTGTGGATTCGCTACACAAACTAGCTCATGTTTCTGCCCTCTTGGGGCCTCAACAGATTTCACCTGATTATTTATTTCCAGCTCTTCTCTAAAACAACTTAACTCCAAGAGTAAAATGTTGTGTGTATCGAGCACTCTATGAAATAAATCCATTGCATTTCAGAAGTGGCTTTATATTATTGATATATTATTATATTATGTTATACTTCTAGCCTAATTTGTACCACATATACTGTGTGTATATATTTATATATATATATTTATATATATATATATATGTGTAGGTGTGTGTGTATATATACACATGCACACAGAGTATAGTATATCTGTATTTTTTCTCTGTAAAAAGATGTGAATGGAGGGGTGTAGAGCATGTACTCGTATACATTTGATCAATTAACATTTTTTACATTAAACATTGTGTTGAGCATTCTTTGTTCCCTGTAGAGAAATCCATTTGTAAAATCCAAATTTTCAACATCATATTGGATATTATGTACAGGTAACTATTTTGGAAGTTGGGCAAGTCTCCATCCTCGAATCATACCTCATTGCCCTGTAGTCAGTCTAGCACTAAAGTTATATCCCCTGATGATATAAATATGCCTGAGTCTAAATCTCTCTTCCTCTGTAGACGATAACTGCGGGGAAAGAAATATTATTGGCCAGACAAAAGCGGATCAAGTAAATACACACACGCACACACAAGCACAAAGATGGGTCAAGTAAATACACCCACACATGTATATGTATGCATTTATACATACACAAACATACACACACAAGATCACAAACATATGTATATAGATACAGAATAATCATTTTTATGTTAAACATTTTTCATTCACTGCAGATAAATCCGTCAGTAAAATCTAACAACAAGTATTTCGGAAGTTGGGCAAGTCTTCGTCTTCAAATCACACCCCATCGCCCTGTAATCAGTCTAGTACTAAAGTCATATCCCCCGATGATATAAATATGCCTGAATCTAAATCTCTCTTCCTCTGTAGACGTTAACTGTGGGGATAGAAATATTATTAGCCAGTAAGTCAATATGGCTATTGGCCTCAGTTGGACAGCATTTTCATATCATATTTTCTCTGGTTTGGTTTTGACCTTAGCCAACTGGACTCTAGCCAGCCTTCAATTCCTCCCTGATCCTGAGATAAGAAATTTGCTAACATCTCCAGTCTAATAAAAGCAAAGACAAAGCATCTTTAGCATTTACATGTATGCCGAACTATAAGAACAAGTGGTTTAAAAAGGTATTCAGTGGAGGACCACTTACTGCAACTCATCCAAGCCCCATAATTGTCCTTATTGGGCTTTGGTAGATGGCCCTCTAGTCATAATACCAGTGCATTGGATGCAGTGTTATATTGGCATTTAAAAAAAAATTCAAGTGTCTGTCTTACGTACTGGCATGAATGGTATCAAAGTTGCTTGGGGGGTTTGTACCGCAATTTGAGGCAACTGTGAAGATTGAACACACTTTATTTGTTGATATTACTTGGTAAAGATTTCATTTGGTGAGGTAGTTTATTAGAAACTGTCTATCAAAACTGTCACCAAACATAGGTTTCTTTAGTTTTCAAAGTTGGTCTGGCTTGCTTGCTATGTATCATGTCTACGGATTGTACCAATAGATCTAGAGGGCTGAAAATTTCAGCATTTACTCCTCGTTTTGCCATGTAAATATACTCTAGATTGATCCTTTAGTTAGTGTCCTTCAGCCTTCATACTTGTTTTTTGGAAATTCAGTCTTTCCAAGACATCACTGCCCAAAAAAAGGCGAGAGGAATAATTTTTTCATTGATCACCCCATTTTTCCAATTTTTTGATTGATCATCCCCAACACTGGATGCTGCCAAAAAAATGTTTCTGTTATAGTTTCTACCCAGACCTGTTTTGATGTGTTTTGAATAAATAATGACCTTTATTTCTTTAGGAAATATTTTTTTTTGAGAAAAATTAAGTTTTGAATTTATGCCTGAACACAGGTTTTTGAAAGGATAAAAAGAGAAAATATCAACAAAATTTTATCAGAGAACGAAAAATGATTATTGAAAACAATAAAATAAAAAATGGAAAAACCCTAGCCCTGACCCCATCTTTTATTTTATCTTTTTAAATAAATCTATTTAGGCATAAATTCAGAAGATGATTTTTTCTCAGATTGTTTTTAGGAAGACAATCCAAAAGCTGTTCCGTTTTCTAATATTGTACTCAATTTTTCTCAGAAGTCAAAAATTTCCTGAAGAAATGAATGTCATATTCATTGAAGAACACCAAAATGTAAAAAAAAAAGTATATTTTCCTACAAAAATACTCACTTCACTAAGCCGAATCATTACCTATTATTCAAAGCCAAGCATTTAAGCATATAGGAGAGGCATTTTTTGGTATGTCCATTGTAGGAAAGACCTTGTGTCAAATCCTTTATAACTAGACTGAATACCCACCCAAATAGGCGGTGTGGTTTATTGTAGGCTGAGTACGTGTGTACATGCACACGCATTTTGCAACCTGTGCACAAAGGAAATTAACATGCACACAAAATAGTTCAAATTCCGTAGAAAACTTACCAAGTTATTATTGAAAAAGTATTGATTCCTATATCAAATTCAGCAGTACATACTTTTGTCACGGGGAAAAGATTTGCCCAAGATGACATTTTTGCGCCCATTGGCTACAAAAAATTAGTGGGAACATTGATAGGCTAAAAGAGTTGCCATCAAAAGAAGAATCAATAAGATAGATGGAAATCAGATAGTGTTTAATTTGTTTTTAAAAAGTGATATTTGTTAATTTTAGTGTTTTTTTTCTTTCTATTACAATCTTGGAAAAGTGTTCAATGTACTTGTATATACGCTTAACAGAAAATAAACAATGTCATTCTTCCTTTCACACTCAGCCCCTCTCCACTAATGATACCAAAGTATTACTCTTTTCTCTTCTCTATGAATCTGTTACACTTATGAGCTGTTTTCAAGCAGCAGTAAGTAGGTGGATTCAACTGTAAAAGTGTGCACCAAAAATGTGTCTATTAGCATGGATTTACATAGTAAATCGCCCTCCCCCTAACAAAACAGCATTTTTGGGGATGGGAGATGGATTTCAGAAACTAATTTGTTAAAAACTTTTTCATGGGTCATATTGGTATGCAAAAAATTCCAGTGGGATAGTATGTTTCTGTGATAGGCTGTGACATATGGACAGACATTTGGGGAATTATATTAAGATGAGGAGTGTTGGATAAATATCATCTAAGGTCTCAAAAAACTATTTACTTGATGCAGAGCATTCATTGGGGTTGTAGAAAAAAATTGAGATGTTATGATTAATGTGAAAAACACTTCATTGAGCAGTGGTTTGCAGCTTTGTCTCAGAGACCATTTTGCCAGAATAAGAAGTTGAATTCTCTCTGAGTGCTTTACCATCATGACGTTGTGCCACACTAAGCTAAACTTGTAAAAAAAACTTATAAAATCTACGTATGTTTGTGTGCATATACATATATATATGTATACGTATATGTATCAAAATTTTTTTTAAATGTTCTCAAGTTGGTGGTTCAGGATCTTACAACCAACATCGATCGTTATCAAAAAACCTTCAATGACATCAATAAATGGTTTGCATGCAAACTAGAAAAATTAACAAAAAAATTAAGTAGACCAAGTTTGTTATTTTTAATTATGTATGTTTGAATTAAGGATTGCTGCCTCGTTACTCTTTACGTATATATAATGCATAACACTTTTCAATAAGCACACAGATACTACTCTTTGATCCTAGGTAGGATCTATACATAAATATTATTCCTGTTATTTTTGACAGGTACTGTGCTTGTAACAATATGACCATCCCTATTTATTTATATTGTTATTGATATTAGAATTCATTCCCCGCTCCAAGTCCTGATGGGCTGCGGAAAAAAAACATTTAATCAATAAAATTACATGCGGGATCAAAATAAATTATTTATCAGAGCGACATGAGGCAAAACCGGACTGAAGCAGTTGGTTGGAAAACAAAAACAAAACAGGTTTTTTGTGAATGAATTGAATATGGCTGTGTGTATATCGGAAATGGTTGGGATTCTGGATAGAGTTATCTGCCCTTGGGTCAACATGACCTCGTTTTTGACCTGACCAACATAGATCTTTCCATTTCCTGCTTTTTCAATTTCTATGTCTTTCTTTCTTCTTTTACTTTTTTTTTTCACTCTGATTTTTTCTCTTCCTTTCATTTGGTTAGATTTTTCTTTTTTCCTTCAATAGGTTTGAGTTTTTCTCATTCCTTCATTCTATGAGATTTTTTCTCTTTCTATTGCTTTTTTCTTTCTCCTTTACACTCTTTAACCCTTTTCTCTTTCCTTCACACCCTTTAACCCTTTTCTCTTTCCTTACTCTCTTTAACCGTTTTTCTTTTCCTTCACTCTCTTTAACCCTTTTTCCTTTCCTTCACTCCCTTCAGCTCTTTTTCTTTTCTTTCATTCTCTTTAATTCTTTTTCTTTTCTTTCACTCTCTTCAACTCTTTTTCTTTTCTTTGACTCTCCTTCACTTTTTTCTCTCCTTTACTCTCTTACACATTTTTTCCTTCACTCTACACCACTTCTTCTCTTCCCTTCAATCTCCTCCACTTTTTTTCTCTTTCCTTCTTTCTTGTCCATTTTTCTTCTCTCTTTTTTCTTTCTTTCTTCCACTTTTTTCCTCTCACTCTACACCTCTTCTCTTTCCTTAACTCTCCTCCACTTTTTTCTTTCCTTAACTCTCCTTCACTTTTTTCTTTCCTCCACTCTTCTCCTTTTCTCTCTCTCTCTCTCACTTTTTTCTCTTCCTTTCACTTTTTGAAATTTTTTTTTTTTTTTTCAAATTCCCAATTGTTTTCTTCTCCTTTTCACTCTACATTCATTCTGACCTCACTTGTCACACATTCATTTTTCCTTTCTTATCTTTTTATGTCTCATATTTCAAACCTTTAAAGTATATTTTGATGAATTTGATACAAGGTCACAAATGTGGAGCACCCAGTGAGTATTCAACTCACTCAATGTTCTTGGACACTAGCTTGTTGAACACTACTCCACAACAAGGTATTATATGTATTTACTTCGGTTGTGGTGAAGCACCCAAAGCCACTTTTTATTAGTTTATTGCAGGGCTTCACAATTTTTTTCCCTTTCTTTAGGACCCCTTCTGACAAAACAAATTTTCAGCACCCCTTCACTTTCTGTTATAAAAGCAATAGGCACTAAGGCTATATATAATTAGTATTTAGTTATAATCTTACAATAGCCAAACATAGAAACAAGAAACTACCAAAAATGTTCTCTAAAATTGCAGCGTATTTATAATGTATATCAAGTTTTCTAGTACTTATTACATGGAAAAAATTATCTTTTAAAAATGAATTACTATAACATAGTTGTGCGGGCTGGAATGTTGCTCTACTGGGGACCTGTGGGAACTTTTCATTAGAAGCATAAAATAAGGTTTTTATGGATCTGCAGTATGAGTAATTTCTAAAAAAAGATAAGTTACCAATTTTTTCTACGGCCTGATTTGTATGATTTTCAAGATGGCGTCCAAGATGGCTGCCAGATACTCATAATGTCCACTAGTTATTCATCATTCACTCTAGATAGGTTCTTCCAACATTCTTCTATCGTATCACGTGCACTTGATAACTTATCAAAATTCTCCCTCAGTCTGACCACTGGAAAGGTATAACTTTTGAGATGGCCTCCAAATTGACTGCTAAACTTTTTGAAAAAAACTACCCAACCCTACCTGAAAAAAATCACAACAAAAGGCTTCTCAATGTTTTTTGCAATATTATAAGATAAGATATAAAGTTTACCACTGTCTCACCGCTGAAAAGGTATAATTTTCAAGATGGCATACAAGGGTCTTATTATAGACACACTTTATGATATTGACACGTTCCAAATTTAATCACTTCTTTCTAACATCATCCTACAAAATTTCAATGAAATTCATTCAGAACTCTTGAAGGTATGAAGGAAAAGACAGAAATTCAACCAAAATTATTTTCCTGTTTCCGATCATATCCATCTGTATATCAACAAAAGTTATCCGAAAGTTACTATAACATTTTGTGAAAGATTGAGGCACAAAGTAACTGAATTTTGAAGTGGATCCAGGAATTTGTTTTTGATTGAGAGATATTTTCCTGTTTTGATATAAAAGGGTAAAGCACGAAGTAAGAAGAAAGTAACTAGTTTTTGAGGCAGATCCAGATTTTTAGTCTATTTCATGCATGACCAATACCTCTTTACTTGAAATAAGTTCTGCATTTTTCTATGTGCAGTTTGTTTCATTATACTTACATACATACATATATATATATATATATATATATATATATATATATATATATATATATATATATATAAAAGTGTAAAAAAGGAAAACCAAACTCTTCAGTTATGGTTTTGAGGTATAGTAGTTTTTAATAATAAGCCTTAACCAGATTCGTACAAGTCTTCAAAAGGCTGATGTGATTCTGTTTCTGAAACAGAATCTCATCAGCCTTTTGAAGACTTGTACGAAACTGGTTAAGGCTTATTAAAAACTACTATACCTCAAAACCATAACTAAAAAGTTTGGTTTTCCTTTTTTATACTTTTCTTGAATTTATTCTACTCTTTTTGTTGAATTTACCTACCTATTTTCCTATATATATATATATATATATATATATATATATATATATATATATATATATATATATATATATATATATGTGTGTGTATGTATTGCTGTCTATTTCACTTTGAATGTTATTTTCATGGGTTTTCTACATCTTTTTTCAGCAGAAAACCCGGTGATTAGTACCAACTGTGATAGACGAGATGCTGCCTTGGAGAACCACAAGCAATTTAACGGTGAGTGTCTTTTTGCTCTTTAGGGTTACCTTGTTGAAATATTCAAGTGGATAAGACATGGCTTTCTTTTGGCAAATAAGGCAAAAATTACAAAAAAAGGTTTAACCATAATTTTCCTTTAAAAAGTCAATATCTTGGCAACTTAGTTGAGAGTCATTAATATCGGGAGTGAGAAAGGTATACATCACCCCCTCTGGAATATGGTACAGATATTAGAGCAGCCAAGTGCTGACGTCATCAGCCTAATTCTGCTTCTAACCTTGAAAATTCTGTGATTGTTTCAATAAGAAAAAAATTACTCATTTTGGGGGGGGGGTATTTTGACTGCAATTTTGCTCAGTTAATCACTATGGGGTCGCCAGTTCACACTGAATGAGAAATTTTGATAACTTATTGATAATTTCATTCATTTTTCCCAGTACAAGTTTTAGCTGGTGGATATTAATGCCAATGGACTGTTGACCTACAAAGTGATTGCTATATATGTTGAAAAGAAGGCCTTAAACTAGTAACCATATCAATTTTATTGTAATAATCTCTGTGTTATTAAGAGGGAGAGAGATGGTAAGAAAAACTTCTTTTCAAAATTATTTGGTTAACAATATATAAACTCTGAAGTAGTTGCAGTTAAAAACTTATGTTTACACTTGAAAAAGCGTTCAGTGCTTGTTTAGTATTTCACATTGAGCTGTAAGCACACCCTCTTCTTTGCTCTCCTTACACTCAAGTCTCTTGTACCTTTGACTACCTCAATCTCTAATGGACAACAGAACTCAACATCATCATCATTTTGTGGTTCTGGAGACTCTCAGAAATGTTTGACTATAAATTTATAGTAATTGCTTCCTTGGTTTATGATATTACAGCTTATGAAAGGTTTTTATTGGGTGTCCTATTTAAAGATAGTTGGAGGAAACCTGCTAATATACATATATATATATATATATATATATATACACAGTAAACTCTTGCTTTGACAGACCTAAAAATTAGCGGATGCTTCAATCTGGCTCACGTACGCATGCATGTTGCTGTCTTCAATATTTCATACCTAAATTAGGATATTTTTGCAGGATTTAGATATAAGAAATCTTTTTAGATAATGGATAACATTTACTTTTTTTAATGAGGTTTGAACTTCTAGATTTTTGGGAGGTAAAATCTTGATATGTTTGATGTATCGGCTGTTGTAAGATTGTATAGCATTAATATCCTGATTTGGTTATGAATATGGTGTCTGAAATGTTTTTCTAAATGATTTATTTGGGCTCAAAAACTAGAAACCTGGTAGTTGATGGCAAGCATATTTATTTCCCATTTAATGAATTCTTTTTACTATTTTAAATTGGTACCAGAGTGTGCTAGGGCTAAAAAGATTTCTTCTTTTTCACCTCACAGTTCTCGTGGGAGAATTTTTCCTTTCAATTTTAGGTACTTTCAATCCTTTAGATCCTATAATCTTTCAGAAATTTGTTAGTTTTCTGAAAAAAAGCTTTGAATGGTTTTACGAAGGGATTTCTATTAACAAAGTAACTATAAGGCTAAACTGAGCACATTTTTATGAAGATTCAGCATCTTTGAATTACCTTTCATTTTTTTTTTTTATAACTGTACTTAGATATGGGATCAAAAGTTGATATTCCTCAAAAATGAAATGAAGGTCATAATCATTAAAAACATCAAAATCATAAAATATTTATTCAAGAAGATATATGCAATGAAAGAAGACTTGATGATATCGGAAAAGTCTTTTTTAGTGGCTCAAAATTTACCATAAATGATGAATCTTCCTTCGAGAAGTGTCTGTTGAAAAAGTTCTTCTAACAAAAAAAAAGTGGTTAAGAAAATTGAATATTTGAAAATAAATAGAAAAAAACTTTTCACAATTAATTTTTGGCATTTTCACTTTATTTTTCCCCCTCATAAAAATCAATGTTTTCTGTAAACTAAGAAAACCTTTTTCTCCTCGTGTAACCCATTCATCAAACAATATTTTAGATAAACTGAATATACAATTAATTCATGGCAATACTGCAAAGTAAACAGAAATATATCTAGATATAAAACTTTTAATTAGCGATTTTCTAATTCAATGTTTACTTTCATCGTAACTTTCATTATCAAAAAGATGTCCGAAAATTTAGCAAAAATATCATCTTCATCAGTCTTTTATCGACTGTCATTGGACATAGACCTTCCCCAGAATTTGCCAGATCTCTCTATCATGGGCGCTGTGGAGCCAATACTTTTTACTTGTCTAGTTCGTCCCTCCTTCCATGTTGTATTCTGCCAGCCTCAGTTATGCATTTGATCTTTCGAGAACCATGTGAGTCGTGATGTCCATCTTTCGTCTGCCATTCTTGTAACATGACCAGCCCATTGCCATTTGAGTTTTCTAATGTCTTTGACCCCTGTTTTTCCCCTGATAAATTGTGTTGTCTTGTGATCTATCCATGTGATATTGAGCATGATTCTTTCATATGCATGTTGCATGGTTCTCAGTTTGTTGTTCAGCCTCTCGGTCATGTTCAATGTTTCAGCTCCATAGCTTACTTGGGAGAATGCATTGGTAGTTAACTTTTCTTTTTAGGACTAATAGAATTTTCTTGTTCTTAAGGTTATGCTTGCTCTGCCAAAGACTTACCATCCTAGAGTGATTCTTCACTTGATTTCTTTTCTTTTGAGGATTTCATTGAGATTTGTTGACCTAGGTAGAGGTAGTGCTCTACTTTCTCCAATTCTGCGTTTTTGATTTCCTGATTGTTGTGTATTTTTTTCCGACATAATTGTTGCATGTGACCTTTGTTCTGCTTAACATTTAAATTTTTTTTTAAATAATGTAAAAATGTAAAAGGCATAATTGATCATTTTTATTTTATTCCTCATTTAGTTGAAAAGGGAGTAATTTTTTAATCAATCTTGACTTTAAATTTGAAAAGAGTAATTCAATGCATATTCGCAATTAATGGACAACCGTTCAATCCTATTGGTCTGTTGAAGGGTTTACTATATATATATATATATATATATATATGTATATGTATATATATATATATATATATATATATGTGTGTGTGTATGTGTGTTTGTATATATATGTATATATGATATAGCACGCATGATTGATGAACATGAAAATATGAACTGATCATCATTGAATATAGATCTTCCCTGATAATTAATGCAGAATCCCCAATGTTTTCTTTGATGTTTGAACACAAAAAACAAAAAGTAATTTTCATTTTCTAAAAACTTATTTGCCCCAAGTAAGAAATGGAATGAAAGCCATAAAGAGTAAAATAAACAAAACATAAAGTGATGGATCGGCTGAACCAGTGTCTGGCTATATAGTTAGGATGGTGGATATATCTCATCTGGATCTTTGATCAAATTATTTCTTCTTCACTCTTCTCATTAGAGTTTGTTTAACAATTGAGGCAATTAATTTGATCAATCACATTTTGTTTTACAATTGGGACAAATAATGCAACCAATCACATTGTTTTTCCTTTTTTTGCTTTCTTATTTTCTTTTTCTTCTCTTTTCTTTTTTTACATTTTACTTCCTATTTCTTTTCTTTCTTTTCGTTTCTTTTTCCTTTTTTTCCTCTTTCTCTGTCTTTGTTTATTCTTTTTTCGTTGTCTTTTCACTTTCATCCTTCCTCTTTCTATGTTTTCTCTTTTTCCGTCTTCATTCTTTTTTACTCTTCTTTTTCTTCTTTCTCTTTCTTCCCTTTTCCTTTCTCCGAGTGTATTATTGATACCTGATCAATGCCTGCCTGCCGGGTATCATCTGACTGACGACTTATTTGGTGTTCAACAAGGTTTCCCCACATTCATCAGATATAAGTAATTTACTGCTGACCTTCGGCAAAATAAAGACGGTCAGTTATTGGCAAGTGTTTATTTTATTTGGGCACCAACTGGTCTGTCGCATTTGTTGCAGAAATTAAAAGTTTAACTTCTTGGACAGTGGTAAGAGAAATTAGTCACTCCTCTTTCTTCTTCTAAAAATCAAAGCCTTAAAGAATTCTTAGAAACTGACACCAGAAATGTCATCATAGATTTCTTCAGTGTTTAGGTTGGTCTGGCTGCGTATGTATCATATGCACAAGCTGCACCTATGTAACTACAAGGCTGAAAATTTAAACAATTACTATTTATTATGGATCCCCAGAGATCACACGCCAAACTGAGGCCAGCAGAATATAAGATAAAGAGATGAACTTGACAAGTTCAGGGGAAGTACTGGTTCTGCAATGCTCATGATAGTGAGGTCCTGCAAATCCTTGGGAAGGTCCATGTCCAACAACCGATGATAAAAGATAAATGATGTCTAGAAAAAATGTTAGTTTTGTTTTTTTATGAAAATTTCCTCCTTTCACAGAGGTCACTCACTCACTGCCCGACAAAATGTGAAAGAAGTAACCTATTCATTCATCACCCCCTTTTCCAATTTTTTTGACTGATCACCCCAAACATGGTATGCTGCCAAAAGATCACACAACAGTTTCTATCAGGTTACTAACCTGGCCTGTTTCTATTAATTTTATAATTACCTACACAATCCCTTATTCGAAATTCTGAAAATTGAAAAGCTCCAAAACCCAAACATATCTCCATGAATGTTGTCCGTACACTGAAGCTCACATTTTGCACTGAACATGACCCAACATGATCGACACTTGAACAAAGTCATCTTGTTTACTTCCACTGTGCTCTACCAGGTTTTGTAGTGGTAATGGAAGTTATTATCTTGAGACAGCCTTGGTTTAACCCACGCCACGCAGTTGTGTCTCAGTGCTCCTACTAGTCAGACGTGACTCTACTGTTCATGGATACTTGGTTTATTCTTTGGTGATTTTTTGATTTTGAGAACTGTGAAAATATAGAAAAGAGCGACCAATTCTCCTATGGGGAGCAGTGAGAGGCAGAAAAGGAAGCATGTGGTACCTCTACTACAATTCTAAAATTTGAAAAAATTCCAAATTTTGAGATTTTCCGATATGATGATCTACCTTGTATAATACATATAACTTTATACTGTCTGTAATACCTGTCTGAATTCCTGACCACTGACTATTCATTTTATCTTGATTTTCAATGAATAACAGACAAATGTTTTGGTCAAAATTTGCAAGATTTGGTGTTTGATCATTGAATTCCTCTATTAGGTTCCAATTTTCTAATGATAATTTTCATTCAACCAAAGCTTTGTATCATCCTCTATCTTATTACACCAATATCAATATTCATCATGATGGATTACTACAAATTCTTGGAAAGGGGCTAAAATGTACTCTTTGTACCCTCTCAGCCAGTGGTTCTCAACCTTTTCTGTCCATGCACCCTACCCAGAGTGTTATTCCTTCTTCCAATATTTTCAGATGTATTCCAAATAATATGTATGTAATATGGAAACTTTTTACGTATTTACTGGGGTTATTTTCCAAAAGGCAAAGTAATCAATATTCCAACAGTTTGAATCTGCCAATCTGTGGTTCCAATATCCCTCCCCACCCTAAACCCTAAAATTCCCTCCAGGTTGGGGATTCCCCGCCCCTTGGTTGAGAACCTCTGCTATAAGCACACCTCTGAAGTTGATATATTTCATAAGGTTCTTAGCAGAATCCACTGTATATGGTTTTAGTATTTGCTATGTTGCTGTAAATGTTATCATTGGAGTGAATAAAAGTTCTGACGTATTTGTTAATCTGCCGTGAGATATGATGCGATACATAGACAACTATTACATGCATCAGAATTTGTTCTTGGAAATTTCGAGATGTACCATTTTCATTATTCCACAAATTATTCAGACTAGTATCCTGATCGTTGTGATAAAAATAACAGAGATGAAGATACTATTCTAAATACTTAGTAGAACTAGAAAGCACTCAGAGAGTGAACACCAATGCCGCACACTAACTATATATACTGAAGGAAAAATGAAATATTGAAGAACAGAGAATGCAGCCCTTGCAATATGTATAGATAATGAGTTACTTCCCTTGAAATTTAAATCTAGTCAACTACTAGATTCTAGCTTTTTTCATGCAGATTATTAAGAATATCTCTCAGTCAAAAATACGTTCTTTCACTCCAAAATTTAATCACTTTTTTCTCATCCCATGGCCTACCCTTCCATCACAAAATTTCAATGAAACTCACTGTGAACTTCCGGAGATATTGTGTGGACAGTCAGAAAGACAGACACAGGATGATAATACATATACATCTTCAGCTTTGTAGGCCGTGGTAATAATGAGTCAGAGTTATTGAGTCTCACCTACCTTGAAAGGTTCTGGTTAGTCTGACTGATGACTAAATCATAGGGGTGTTTATGTTAGCCCAACCCCTATTTGTGTGAAGAAACAGGATATATTTCTGTATGTTTATAGGAAATCTGTCATTTCACTCTCTAAACTCATTTCATTACTCATTATTTTTTTTTTTTTTCTTTAGGAACATCCTGGATGGTTCATTTGTTAGTTGTGGGTTTTAGTCATCTCGGCCAATTAATGATACTTATGCACATACACACTCACACATAGGTATATAAATGTCCATTGCTCATTGATGAAGAAAACATTCATTTTGCACAATGAATATTAATTTTCTAACACAATCTCCTTCTTTCACAATGCTCTTCATTTAATCCATTGGTTTCAATATTAATCACATAGGTCTAACGTTATGCAGTGAAAGTTTCGGATCAAAAATCGGCTAATAACTATGTGTTAATCTATAGACCTCCACCTTCACATATGATGATATATGAATTTAAAAAAAGGAAAAGTTTCTACTTGTATAAGGTATACTGATCCAGTATTTTGTAAAAGAACCAAAACACATTGAATTTTCTTTGCAATATTTATAATAGTTTCATGCCTGGATGCAGAGATTTTCTAGCTAGTTTGGCACAAGGTCATTTATATGGATCTCCAAACAAATATTAAACAACTTATGATAGATATAGTTTTGACCTGTTTCAGTTTTTTTTTCCTCCCCCATCAATTGAGAAGAGATGTTTTGTAAAGATTTGGGTGTCTGCTGTGTAGGCCCTACCATGCTTTGGTTTTGGGGTCTGCTCTGGAAACCCTACCACTCCGATGGTGGGCACTAGGCTTTACTCTCATAGGTGCATGGGAACTCTTTTGCAGCCGAAAGGGTTGCCCAAAATTTTCACGCTTATGCTCTAATTAGATTGATTTACCAGAGATTTAGCATATTCATATGCTTATGTTTCTCCTTATTGGACTTCAAGCATCTTGAGCAATTCAAAGCAGTTATAAAATTATTCCACAAATTTTCAACTCACGAAAGTGACCTGACAGTTAACAGCTTGGAAAATGGAATTGGTAAAATGGATTCAAAATATGGCGCAGACTATTTCTGTCCAATTTGCTCTAATACCCTTGGGAAAAGCATGAATTTATCCCATCTCCCCTACCTCAAGTACTGATAATTAGCGAAGCAGACTGGGCTCTTTTGCCTTGGTTTGCACACAGCCTTGGAGATGGACAACTCTAATTCCAAACTGGGGAAGTCGTCTAGCTTGTCCAGCCCAGTGAGGGGTTAGTAACAACTGAGTAGGGAATGTGTTCCCAAAATGTATGGTTAACAGAACTCTGCTGATGGGTCTAGCAAGCTGGATTATAAAATTGCTCTCAGGTAAATACAGAGGAATAAAAACAGGTCTCGTTAGTCAAGCAATAGAAACTGTCACGTGACCAATGTTTTTTGTTAGCATGCTGTGTTCCTGGGATGGTGGCGGATCAATCAAAAAAATTTGGACAGATGATGGTTTTTAACAGACAGATGGAATAATGCGCATCTTGTCTCTACATCCTCACATCACCTTGATTACAAACTGATGATTAAAATGAATAAAGAAACCAAATGGTAACCTGGAACAGATATATTATTCATGAGGTACTACAAGAAAATCTTTCTACTGTCCCATTTTACCCCGTTATAAAATAAACAAAATTATTAAATTGTCTCTTCCCGGTCCATTTGTGCCGTCTTTCCCGAAGCATTCATTCTCTCTTGAGTGGAATGTTTCAGTTGTCTTCATCCAAGTGTGAAATTTACATTCATCTGAGTCTTTGAGAAAAATCCTGGCTTCCTTCCTGTAAAAGACCGATTCTGCTGTTTCCTATCTAAACAACGATGTCATTTGCTTGGGTCCCTCTCTCCCCCTTTAGTTGTAAACACGGTCGTAAAATGCATTAGTATCCGTTTGTAACCAGACAACTGTTAATACTGAGTCTTTTGTGTTGTATGGCTTTAGTCTGGGGAGTATCTGGTGTGTAGGAAGTAAATTGACCATCAGTCGCTCAGATGTCAATAATACAGTCTCGTAGGTCAGCCGTGTATTAACTTACTGACTTGGACTGTCTTCCCATGATGCTCCAGGCTCATTTTGATTAATTGTTGTAGCCAAATTGTGTTGGACGCACCAGTTCTTGTACAATAACTGGTTAAGCTATGTCACGCCTGGTCAGTACCTAAATGGGTGACTGTCTTGGAATACCAGGTGCCCTATGCATTTGGGAATCATGTAGAAAGCCTACTGTGGAGGTCCATTAATACTCCTAAGAAGGAGACTGATCCCTAACCTACGCTCAATAATTCAAGCCAAAGGTTTCTCCCTCCCCTACCATCTTCCTGAATCTTCTGGCCTGGCTGCGAGTGACAAACAAATCTCTTGCTTTGGTTCCTCCCTTCCTCCTCCTTTAGTTGTAAATACGGTCGTAAAATGCTTTAGTATCTGTTTGCAACTAGACAACTGTTAACGCTGCGTCTTTTGAGATCTATGGCTTTAGTCTGGGGAGTGTCTGGTCTGTAGCAAGCAAATTGACCGTCACTCGCTCAGATGCCAATAATACAGTCTCGTAGGTCAGCTGTGAATTAACTTAGTGACTCGGACAGACTTCCCATGATGCTCTTGGCTCATCTTGATTAATTTAATTGTGAGACTTGCTTTATTCTTTCCCAATTGGCCACTGGTCATTAAAATCTAATGAAGTAAGCGTGACTACTGAGAATTGTTCATCTGGGGGGACTGAACACACATAAAAATGCTTACTAAGAGTTCAGTACTAATTCATATTGTCTGCTTAGTGCATTTTATGTACAGACAAGCAAAAGTACTTTATGTTGTGTTGTCAGACAGAAGTTGGTGGATACACTGTGGATTATCAATATTTCTGATATTTAATGGGCCAGCATCTCTTTTAGTCTGAACAGTATTTCAAGATGGTTGTCTCTTGATATTTACCGTATTGTCACACTATAAGTTGAATGAATATAAGATGAAATAAAAATTGGTTTATAAGGCGAATGGTTCACAACAGAGGTTTCACAACTGAAAACTCTGGGACCTCCATTACAAAGGAAATATTCTGATCTACCCTTATTTTTAGCATTTAGTTTTTTGACATTAATCAATAAACTAAAACAATAGACTGTTTTTGATCTTTAAAAAATCATATATCCTAATATACGGTACAGGTCTATGTACAATAATTGTATTTTCTGATGGATGATGCAGTATCAGGTTTAGAAAGAACACTGTATTGGACCCCTGGACATTATTTGTCACCCCCTCCCCAGTTTGAAACCATTGGTTTACAAGGATATTTGTAGTACAACTATTCACTTCAACTCATCCAAGCCCTGTAACTATCTATGTTGAGTTTTTGTAGATGGTCCCTTAATCATAATACCAGCACATTAGATGCAAGATGGTATTTTCATAGTTTAAAGAAAAAAATTAAACGCTTATCTAATACACTGGCATATATGATAAAACAATTATTTCTTGAAACTTTGCATTTCATTCATTCAAACTTCGCTAAGAAATAATTCAAGAATTAATTAAAATAAGGGATGTTAAAAAAGGAGGGATGGCAATCACTTGTGAACAATTAGACTAGTATCTTTATCCTTGTTGCCTCCCTCAAAATATGATGGCCGGTACATTCAATACAGATAGGGCTACTTGTCTAAATCATTTATAGAATAATCAAAACAAAGGCTGTGTCTTTGATACTGGTAAATTTATACAGACTTCTGTCCCAGACTGCCCCTATTATTGTTATATTTCTTTACATCCAATTGTTGTTGATCATTGTGTGAGTCACCCACAAGGACAGGTGTGGTCACTTTTGATAGTTATTACTATTTGGAGAATTCTGACTCAAGTCTTCATGATTCATTTGGTCTGATTAGTTTCATAGCAGAAGATGATGAGTAATTTCTTTGGATTTAATTCAGTGGCAGAATGTGATTAAATAGTTTGTCACAATTCATTTGGACAGAAGAGAAATAAAATAAGACTTTGATCTTACCAGTAATTTAATTTCTTTTCTCATACATTTTGTAATTTTCAAATGAGTCATTATCATTTGACGAGTTGTTCAGACTATTGAATTCATTCTTTTTGTTCTTTAGTTGTTTTTACAATGTTTCAGCCAATCCATTCTACAGCCTTCTTCAGGGGTATGTTCTGTAATTTTGAGATGAATGATTATCATTCAAAGAATTCCTAAGACTATAAACTCATTCTACTTGTTGCTACTACAATGTTTCAACTGATTCATTCTACAGCCTCTATATATAAAGCATAGATTAAATATATAGATACATGTGCATATATATATATATATATATATATATATATATATATATAGCATAGATTAAATATATGGATTATATATACATATATATATGTATACACACATGCACTTGTATCTATATATTTAATCTATGCTTTATATGTATATATATTTAAAAAAAATGTTCGTTCATGGACATAGGAATTCATATGTTTCTGTTATGCATATCTAATACGGAAATTTTTATATAAATTTGTCTTGTATGGATTGATTAAGATATTGTCATGTACAAATCTACATTCAACACAAACACACATTGAAACTCAGTGCGTATACACTCAACAAACGCACACATACACATGCTAAACGCATTTGTGCAAACATGTCTTTGACTCATTCGTGGCCGATTGTTGCCAAATTTATCAATTTCCAGGTTTTATGGCTTTTCATTTCTCTTATAGAAAAAAAGATCTCTTCACAAAAATTCTGACTTGTTTTTTTTCAACTCTTTCAGAAAATCCGGTCCACTGTAGCAGCAGTGAAAGACGAGATGAGCACAAAACCTATGGTGAGTACTGCCAGATTTCATTTTTCTGGGTTGGACAAATTGACTAGATCTGGGCTATGGAAAGAGGAAGAGAGAAGAGAAAAGTTGAAATACCCACAAATCCACCCCTAAGGAAATGAGTGAAAATAACCCCCCAAATGATACAAGGAATGAAGAGAAGAATGACAACAGATTTGAGCTCACTCTCGAAGCTTCCATGGCTGAGGTGGTCAAGGCGTTGTCCATGGATAAATCTTGATGTGTAGGATGTGATTTTATGTCATGTTGGGAATTGTTTCTTTGTTTCTATTTCCACATTGTTTGCTCTAGCCATGGAAGAGTGTATCAACCTGAAGTGTTGTGATAAAAAAACAAAAACAATAATGATTGAGTGTAAATTTCAATGTACTTTCTTAAAGGGGTTGAATACTTTTTTGCAACCAATATTATTGAATTTCTATTTACAGGGGTTAGTCAATTTTTGATCTTATTGCCATTACTAGTGTTTGAATGTTGTAGTACACTTCATTTCAAATAGACCTGATGATTAGAATCATAAAAAATTTCTAAATAAACTATATTTTTAAAGGAGGTTGAATACTTATTTGCCTCACTGTATGTATTATGAGTTTGTGTGCATGAATTATGTATGTGTGTACGTTTGTGTGATGTGAATGTTTTTAGATATACATATGTATTGTGTGTGTATTTGTTGCTTGCCATTATGTCTATTGTTTGTTTACCATCAACATTGTCTGATCCTCATTCATTGTCACTTTCTGACTGACCGACTCAAAATTGTTTCCGACTAATTGACAGATAATCATTTCCCCATCTTGACAGACTGACCGCATCACCCTCAGGGCTTGTCAGAAACTGACATAACATCATCATAAAGCACTTGATTTATTAACTTTAGGCTAAAAACTTCCAATTTCACAATAGAGTCACAATTACTCGACTCATTGATTATTAACACTTTGTGGTCAAACATTTCAGAAGTCACATATTTGTTCTCTACGAATCCATTCATTCATTTCTTGTCGCTCGCATGCCAGACCAGTCACAGGGTTCAGGATGGTAGGGAAGCCTTTGAATTGTCTTATTGAGTGTAGTGTAGAGATTGGTCTCCTCCTTAGGTGGATCAACAGGATCTCAATGGGAGGCTCTCTACATGATCCCCAACACCTTACAGTGCCTGGTATTCTCAGACGGTCACTCATGGGATACTGACCTGGCTCGATGTTGCTCAACTTCAGTGATTGTTGCCATAACTATCTTTCTTCGGCAAGTGAAGTCTAAGTATTCACTCATGTTTGTCCAACTCTCTCTTTGTCTACACAAAATCTCCAGAAGTTCTCAATGAATTTCAATGATATTTTGTGGAAGAGTGAGCCATTAAATTTGAGAGCAAATCCAGGAATTTTTCATGGATGCTTCTTCTGCATTGTAGGCACATGTCTGTCCACACAATATCCCCAAAAGATTTCAATGAATTTCAGTTGAATTTTCAACTGCTGAGGGAAGGCATCAAGCTTAAAGAGTGGACTTGATGCGTGCAATCCAATCTCCATTTAAAAAATCAACCAGTGCAGGTTGGAGAAATGTCCTCCCTTGAATCTTGCAAGTGAGGGATAAGGCTACTAACTATCCTGAATTGGTGATTTGATGAACTAATATTTAATAGTTGAGAGGTACAGAGGATTATACATAACAGTTGCTAGCAAAGAAAATGAAATCAGTGAACTGTATTTCAACTGGGAATACTTGATACAATGCTCGTGAAAAAGGCATAGATCCATTTCTCCCAATGCTCTCACCAATGACTAAATATAACTTGACAAAATGTCTTGTTACTGGCATGCCATGATGATGAACTGACAAGAGAGTGCTCTATTGAGATGGAGAAAGCTCTTTGCAAAAGATGGGTTTGTGATAATGGTGTTCATGCCACAAAGCTTTGCCTGACCCCAGGGCCATCATTTTGTTGGCAAACCACTTTCCCATAACTATCTTACCTGGCCAGGCAGTTGTAAATGACAACTGTTTTCTCTAAAGTCAACCATGACAGTGGAGAATAAGAAAAAGAATATTTCAATGTGTGAAATTATCAGAAACCATTAACTGAAACTGCCACCAAAACTATCGTCATAAGTTTCTCCACACTGATGGAGCTAGAAGGCCAAAATATTCAAGATTTACTCCTTATCATATTTTAGGAAAATGTTCTTTTTGTATTTTAATACCCTCCCCTTTATAGATTTTTAGTGGAGGGGTTTCAATTTACTGTAAAATGCAAAATTTGTGCCTTAGTTTGTGTTTGCTTGTTTTGAAAATTCAATTAAAGGGGAGAACAGTAACTTATTCATTGATCACCCTTTCTCCCGATTTTTAAAAAATGTTTGTCTCAAGACGGTTTCTATTGGATGAGTAACCATACTTGTCATTAAATTAATTACGTTATGCTATTCTCATAAATCACCAAAATACACCACAGAATTTCCTGCGAGTCTATTTTAATTCTATAAGCACCTATGTGCATTTGTTTAAAAAAATTTAATATCTTGCTTTGAGGATGTTTCGAACAAACACAGAAATCTTTTCAAATGCGATTCTTGTTTATCAGTCAAATATTGATTTTGTACAAATATGATTTTCAGTGACTTTCATTTTTTATATTATGAATTTATGATGTGTAATTGTATACATTTTATAGATGTGTGTGTGGGTGTCTGTTTATATGTGTGTATGTGAATTTTCATCTGTGTATTTATTAGATATATTTGCATGCATGTATTAATATATGTATATATGTCTGTGTTTGTATATCTATATATGTGTTCATATATATATATTTAAACACGTGTGTGTTAGTAAATGTATGGGTGCGTATCTTGATGTATATATGTTTGCGTGTGTGTATGTATGGAGAGGTGTGTGTATTTATGCATGCATGTATATGTGTGTAATCATACACACGTGTGTGTGTTCATATATATGTGTGTATGGGTGGATGTATGCATATGTGTGTACACTTATTCATCTATATATGAGTATTCTTATATGTAAGTATATATCCATTTGCATATGTGTGCATTCATATATATGTATGCATACATATGTTAGCATGTATATTTGTTTATTGATACATGTGTGTTTGCTTATGTGTATTCATGTTTGTGTATGTTCCAATGTACCTCTATACATATGTCTATATTTGTATTTATAATTGTCTCATATCTCCCCCAGCCGAACGCTTATTCAACAGAAATTCTAAAGAGCCAAAATCTGTCTAAAAATGTCACAGTTTCCACCTAATTTCAATATCGATGAACTCGGTTGAACCATTCTTTAAGCACACTGCCCAGACATTCTATTGATCTTGTCTGCTGCTGACGCCGCTGCGGCTACAAGATGGTGTTTGTGCGTGAGTGTCTGTACCTTAGTGTGCGTGTGTGTGTGTGTGTGTGTGTATGTGTGTATGTGTGCCTGTGTCTCTGTACATCATGAGTGAAATTTGGTATGTCTACGAGCCATTTGTCTTTGCTTCTCTGCTTGGCACCGTCTGCCCAACATCCCTGCCCTACCCTCCCTTGAATGAAATGGTAAGCAGAATGGCAAGAAGGAAGGATGGTCAGTTGGAGTCTCTGGCCGTTAATTTGTCAAAGGAATTGGACGTCAGCTGCAAGGTTAAACCCAGGGTGGTGGTGGTGGTAACAAGGGACTATGTAGTATGGCATTTCGAATCGGAAGTCGACACGATTAAGACCTTTTTGCCATAATCTTCTCAGGCAGTGATGAGCTTCGGAGGAAAACACGAGGAGACGTATTTAATTGAGGACTGAGCTGCTCTTCTGAGATAGAGAAACTTCTTTTCAGAAAATGGGTTTTTCATGTTTGGTCATAGAATGCCTTGGGCTTTTGGGCCTTCTAGAAACTTTAGTTTCGTCAACTGGATGTGACAGTCTGAAGTTTGAAGCTAAAAACTATACAAAGTTCACCTTTTCAAAATGGAAATATTGTCTATATTAAAAGACGATATTTCCATTTTTCAATAGAATTGGTGCTCTATCATTCCGTTCATAAGACACGATGCTATTTGTCTGGATGGATATAAAGCCTGTCTCAGAAAGTGATGTTAAATCTTTCTGGTATTTGTGGTGCTTGAAAAATGATGTCAGTATTGGGCTTTCCTTTCTGTGTTTTTTCTCATTTGGGGGGGAGAAGGTTGGGGCTTGATATGGCTTGATACTGTACATCAAGTTTAGAACGGTCTCAATATTTTTTAATGTTTACCTTGCTACAACAGATTGCAATCCTATGATACGGAATATTTATTCATAATTGAGAAGCAAACTAGAACTCAATCCTCCAAATAGCTAAAATATTACTTTGGGCTGCAGTTAGAGACTGTCATGATAGTACAGTGATTAGAGTTTCTTTTTCATCCAGTTGAATCAGTGACCTTATGTCAGACTTGAATCAAAATACCGTATATTTTGACAGATAAGACAGCAACAAGTGATGTCTTATCCACTGAAATATACACTGCCCCCCCCCCCCAAAAAAAAACCATCCCAAAAATAGGGTCTCATCTCATCTGGAGGTCACCTCATCAGAAGTAAATATACAGTAAATTTAGTGAATACATTACATACCTCAGTGGGTTTCCTTTTCTTGATGTAATAGTTAGTGGTGTAATGAGTTCGATCTACACTGAGGCCCTATACTTATGGGTTTTTGCCAGATCAAGCTAAGCTAAGCTAAGCCTAGTAAATACCTATTGGGTACCTTGTTATGTGGTAATGGTTAACAAGCTAATTCTACTGACCATTACTACTGTAGAGACTCCAATCATCATTTGGTGCCTAAAAATATGACTTAGTGCCTGTGCAGTGGTTGGCAAGTTGGTCTCACAGACCATTACTGCTCAAGTGAGTTCGTTACCCACTGGGTGCACCACACTTATAGCCTTAGGCCAGAATAGGCTACATTTACTAAATACCAATCAAGTGCCTCACTAAGCGATAATGGTTAGTGAGTTAGTCTTACTGATCATTATCATTATTATGTGGAAGTATTTGATCTTTACTGGGTGCTTAGACAATTCATAGGCTCTCACCCATATCTGCTTTTCAAAGACCCCCCCCCAAAAAAAATATTGATTCTTTTACCATTACCTATTCTATTACAGATCATTGAAGCCCCACAGATGATTTCATTATGGGTGTGTCAAGGGCAAAATACCTTGATGGAACCCATCCCTGATTTGGAACTAGAGTTGTCTATTCCCCTAGACTTGTTATCAACCAAGGCTGAAGAGCCAAGTTTGCCCTACTATTCACCTATTACTGGGGGGGGGGCTGATAAACTCATGCCTTTCCCTATATGATTAGTGCTAAGTGAACTTGAACTGTTTCAGCTGGAGTTAGAATTCAGCTTGCCAATACCATTCTGTATGCCATCAACCATTTGGCCACTCTGCACCTTTTAACGTAGACATAAATAGACAATTAAAGCGATATACATATCATCTGTAAAACCATACACACACACACACACACACACACACACACACACACTCATTTTCCTGTTCATACTGCTTAATACACAGCTTTGTGTACACATATATAAAAAGAAACGCACACACTTACACATTTCCTCTGCTTTCCATCCTCCTCCCCCATCTCCCCGGCCCCGGTCCCTAGCCTCTCTCATCAGACTACAGTACGAAGAAGAATTATCAATATTTGTTATTCTTCTTTTAAGTGTTGGATGTTATCAATAATGCAGATATTGTGATGACTCGGACTCTGTCTAGACAAGATTCAATTTTCTCTTCTTACCTACCCACCCCTTCCCACCCGCCTCGCATCTTCTGTGCCACAAGCAGCAGCAGCAGCAGCAGTAGTGCACCTAGCCTCTCATAGAAGAAGGGCGGCGAAGAATACGCCAAATATGACATTGTACTAAACAGGGGTTGGGGTTGGGGGGATCGAGAAATTGAACTCTTCTTTTTCCTTCTCTCCTAGTCAGCCTCCACGATACACCTTCATCTTTCTTCTTTTTGTTTATCTTTTTCCTCGTCTTCATTTCCCTCTTGTTCTTATCCCCTTCCTCACCCCTCTTTTTTTTTCTCCTCCTCACGTCATGTTCCTCCCCTCTTCCTCCATTCAAACAAAACACTTCTTCTTTGCTTTTCTTTTTCCGGGGTGGTGGGGGTTCTTCTCTTTTCTGAACCCCGTCCACCTTCCTTGACTCTAGGATGGTGTCCTTTTTTTTTCGCTTCCTTGTCATCTTTTTAATTTGAACTGTTTCTCTCCACCAGACTCCCAGTAGGTAAAGATGTAAGTAAATAGACTAAAATGACCCCTCCTACTTTACCTGTCTCAGGAAACCTTATTTCAACCCTTGAGGAAAATGTATTCTGCTACTTCTTATAATCTTATGGGTGTGTCTGTGTGTTGTTATTGTGAGCATAATGTTTTTATTTCATACTGAAGTCAATACTTACACAGTTATATGTATATTTGGAATTTAATCACGTATGCATTCACACACTCACAAAGAAAATATTTCGAACATAGATAATTGTGTGTGTACGTTTCTGTCTATGTATGTATATATCTATGTGTATTTGTAAACACGTTTGTGCTGGTATTTGAGTTATTGTGCTTTTTTTGTTTTTTCTTGTATGTACGAATTTGTTTAGAAGTATACATTGACTGTAACTATCTCTCTCTCTATCTCTCTCTCTCTCTCTCTCTGATACATATATATATATATACACATCAGGTCATGGTAAATATGAGGAGCTACTAGATATAAAGCAAAGATATTATCTATTATCACATTTATGTATATACCAACACTATGTATTATGTACATCTGTAAATTAATAGAAACTGTCAACCAAAACTGCTAACATAGGTTTCTTCAGTTTTTAAGTTGGTCTGACTGGCTAGCTCTCGATGTATATATTGCATATACAGGTGGCAACAATAGTGCTAGAGGGTTGGAAATTTGAACACTTGGTTCTTTTATTATGTCTAAAGAAAACTTCCTTTTTCTTTGAAAATTCCCTTGAAATGGGTTTTCAGTGAGGGATTAAGTTTACAATGTAACTTCATGCTAAATAAGTCTCTCATTTTGAGTCGGGGATTATTCGCGTTTGTCTTTCAGAAATTTCAGACTTTTTTCAGTAATCAATGTCACACTAGAAACGATAGGAATTACTTATTCATTGATCACCCCTTTTTCCAAGTTTCTAATTGATCACCCCCAGCACAGCCTGCTGCTAAAAGATGTTGGTCATGTGACAATCTCCTATGAGTGACTAACCAGACCGTTTTTTTTTCATTTTTTTTTTCCTTTGTCTGCTATCTCTAGTCATTACAACACCTTAACACCTGACATGATGTTACTAAAATCTTAATACGAGACATTTTCACCTGCCTAGTCTGTCCCCCGCCCGAACCTCACCATTTCTGGTTTCACTTTCACTTTCACTTTCTGTTTAGGGAAGTGAAAAGAAACAATGTCTTAATTGACAAAACAAATTTGATTTAAAACAATATGAAAACATGAAAAAGAATTGTCCACAAATTAATTATTCAATTCTTTTTTATATATTCATTATAGAGTCCAACTCATGTAAAGAAGCCAGACGTCATTACTGCTTTCGAGTGGTGTGAAATAATCAAAAAGAAATTATAGTTTTATTCAGTGCAAAATAGATGTAAATCTGGTATAGAAGCCTATTTTCTCCTTTACTTGAAATAAGCCGAGTCTGGCATAAGGCCACCTTCACAAAACACGTGTTGAGCTTGGCCTATTAGCGGATGGTGCAGGGGGTTCATCATACCTTGGCTTTGGGGGGTCTAAAGAAGGGCGGAACCGGGAGCAAAAGAATTTCGTGGGACTTCAGAAAATGTTTGCTTATATTGAAGAGGATAAAACCAGGATGACTGATGAAAGAAAGTTTGTATTCCCTAATGAAATTATTTTCAGAGACCCTCACAGTCCTTTGCATTTTATCACTCAGAATATTGCCTGGTTCCACTGTTACTACAAACATCAGTTTGTACCTCAGACCCTACCCCTTTTGGATATAATTCTTTGAATAGGGGGGGGTTCACTTGAATTGGGACATCGAGGTTTTACATAAAACAACAGTTGTTATAATAATCAATAAATTATTTCCATTTGCTTTTCCAAGTATAATTGTATTATTGTTACAGACTTTAAAAGCACTAGCCTGTATAGTTAATGGAAAGAAACTTTTTTTTATGTTAAAATTAGGAAAGAGAGGAAATTAACTCTTAAATTCATGAACCGCTTGAAACCAACAGTGGAAATTTTCAATGAACTCTTCTTTGAGTTGAATTTTCAAAAAAAATTTTAATTCACCCACTGAGGGAGATGATTTTAATCTGAAGTTATTTTGCTTGAAACTGACGTTCCATTTTTTCGTATGAGTTTGAGAGTTACACTTGAGACTCTAAAATTGCACCTTCTGGTTATATCATGGATAGTGCAAATAGTTATATACATTTGTTCAGTGTATGTAGCAGACAATTGACGTTGGGTTTAAGGCTCCAAATTTCCACCTGGATTGTCCATGGGACACATGGCTGAGAATATTTAAGCATTGGTTATGTGTATCTAGTAACCTGGTGGGAGTTTTAAAAGGTCACATACTCTGCTTTATTGGAAGAAGCAGACATGCAAAAATGTATGGACAAATTAACCACAAAGAATTAACTGATACAAGATATTCTCTGGTATGGACTGAGGAATGACAACAATCTACCCTTGTGAATTGAATGAAGGGCTTCGTTCAAATTCCAAGAAGGTTTTCAACTATGAATACACCTGGAGAAGGCTAAAGGGTACCGTGTCTGAAACGTTATGACTACAACCGTGGGAATAGGGTGAGAAGCAACAGGTCATTTTCTCTCCACTGGATCGGGCTTTCTCACCTAAGTTGAAGAGATTTGAAATTAGGAACCTTATAATCAATAAAGGATAACAATGCTGTACAATTGTTTTATGTAACCCTAACTTAATGTACCTTCATGAAAAGATGGTAATATTCTACATTTGGTTGCAGCTCAGATATATTCAGAATATTCTCTCTATACTTTCCTGGGAATATATTTGCTTTCTTTTACTCTCTCTCCTTCTCTTACTCTCTCTCCTTCTCTTACTCTCTCTCCTTCTCTTACTCTCTCTCCTTCTCTTACTCTCTCATTTTGTTCTTTATTATATTTTCCCTTCTCTTGCTCTTCTTTTTCTTCATTCCTGTCCGCTTATTCTCTCGCTTTCTCTTTCAGTTCTCATCCTCTCATCTATTTTCTTTCTTTTTTTTCTCACACTCTCCTCTCCTCTCTCCTCTCTTTCACCTTTTCTTTCTCATTCTACATCCTCCCTTCCCTATCTCTTCCTTCTTCCGCTCCCTTGGGATCTCTCGTACATCATCGTCTCTTCCAACATATTTTTTTTCCTTGGTGCTCATTTTTTCAGATACATCTCTCTGTCTCTGCCCTCACACAAGCATAATTTCATTTATATCATTTTATATCAGTTTTGCCATTCTCAAAATCATCTTTTGTGAATTTTTTATATTTTTTTTATTGATGATACAAACAAGACAAAATATGTGCCACGGTCCATTGTCCATTCCTGTAGTTCAACAAACGATGGTCACTGATTCATATAATGTCAGTATAAGTATCAACTCCAGACACCGCCTTTCCGTTCTGTCTTGTTTTACAAAAAACAAATGAGAATAATAACTTCAAACGCCAAGTTGAAATGAATCAGCAACCCCAAAAGTCTTCTTTTTTTTTTTATAGAAATCACGATGTAAATCAAATAAGTTGCTGCTTACCAACGTTTCTGTAAAAGTTACTTATATACTTAGCTTAGTAATGATGTATTTACTAGTTTAGTTACCCATAAAGGGATTAACTATGCACAAATATGAAAAATATATGTATATGTGTGAATGTATTAACTGAAAACCCAAAATTGTATACCTACTTCTAGTTTTACCAGCAGAAGCCCATCCTGTGTTGGTGTGTTCACAGCCCACCTTTTCCTCTGTTTCTGTTTACTTTAGTGTGACTGTAAACCAAAAAAAGAAGTGACAGATCCTATTATATTATGTGATTTCCTGTGCAGTTTTTCTATCATCGTCTTATATTTCTTTCTGAATTTATGAGATGTGATGTTTTTACTATTAAGCATTGATTTTTTTTTTTCTTAGATTCCTTGATTTTTCTGTCTTTTTCTATGAATTGTGTGTGCTTGCATGAATATATATATAAACAGATATTTGTACATGTATATGTACTTGTATGGTCAGTTTAGCTATTATTGCCGTCTGCTAGTATCATGCAACCTAGTCCAACTTATGTTACTTTGAGAGAAGATGGGTATTGCCAAGTAATCCCCATTGTCTCGAGAAATGTCTTGCAGGACCCAGCATAGTGTTCCGATGATCTAATATTTATAATGAGACAGTATTTCTGTAATACACACGTGTGTATGTACCTATACACACACAAGTATTTAGAAATATAGTCACCAACAATTGTCTTTATATATATATATATATATATATATATATATATATATATATATATATACATGTAGGTATCCCACACTTTCTAGGGTTTGCTTTAAGTATTTTTTCACTTGAGGAAGGTGAAAAGCAAAAATAGTGTTCAGCATTTGTTTAGCAACAAGCCATTATAGAGGCAGCAAACACTCTTTTTCTCTTACATTCTCCTGTGCCTCCCACCATCTCAACCCCTGATGACTAACATACTATCATTGTCACTATTTTGGGAGTCTGGGAAAGCTCAAGAACTTTTCCCATATAAATTAATGGTAATTGCTTCTCTGCTTTATGACATTTAGACTTACTAAATGTTTCATAGGAACACTCCACTTTTGGATAACTGGGAAAACATTATTTATATATATATATTTATATATATATATATATATATATAAATTCATTCATTTATATATGTATGCATGTACATAGAAAATAGATCAACTTGAAACTGGACAGTGGTCATGCAACCTGACGATGGACAAACAGAAATAATAAATCTATTCTTAAGTATTGTTTACTGACTCTCGATTTTGTCTAAAATGTCCAATCGGTGGTCAGTATTGGCCTGGTTGGTTGGTCGGTCAGCATGGAAGATGGACAAAGCATAAGGAGGAAGTCCGAGTAAAAAATGGACACCCAGTCAATAATAACCGAGGACAGTTTGCTCTTCCCCCTCTCTCGCTTGGGTTGGTAAGATTCGATAGATAAATTTTGGTGTATTAGTAAGGTGAATTGACCTATTATTTGTTGTGCACTAATGATAATTCACGTAATCTTCTCATGGGAGACTGAAATAGAGAAAATGTTGATGAGGTATGACTTACAAATACTTATTCTGTCTGGGAATGGTTATTCTAGGTCATTGTGACCTGACCCAGCTTAGGAGCAAGCACTATTACATCAAATACAGAGCAAGCTATTCATTAAAATCATGGATAATGTTATTAAACGGTTATTGTTATCAAAATCAGTTGGTCCCAAACACATTATTTAAAATGAACGAAAATTTTTTCATTTTAATCATTATCAAATTTCATAATATTTCTTATATAAAATCATTCATAAGAATGAACTTATAACAACGGATGTAAATTGTTCCAGTCTTCAAATCCTTTGTATAATGTTATCAGCTGGTTATTGTTATTCACAAACCTTGTCCCAAAAGGATTACAATAAGTGGCTTCCTTTATACTACAGAGTGTGAGCGTGGTGGAGTAGAGGTTTATAGATTGTATGTATGTCTTGATGCTCCATATCTGTCTTTTTATCTCGATCTATTGACCTGCTTATTGGTTGAAATAGTTGCGTTTCTTCCTCAAATATTCATGCTTGGTGTTTAGCTCTGAGTAAAAGCTAGGATTTCTGATGCTGATTTTCAAGGCAGGTCAGTTGTGAATAGAGCCAAAATAGCTTCTCTCCTGTTATTTCCTAATATGCGCACAGATACGTACAAGTACATCTATGTACATAAATACACCGGAAAACATATTTATATGAATACACATCTATCTCAGTCTGTTTCTATTTGTTTATTTACCTACCTAAACACTTACCTATATATATCTCAGTCTATCTTGATCTATTTATCTATATATTTGTTTATACCATGTCATATACATGTATCTCTTTCTTGGTCTGTTCATGTCTATCTATGTGTGTGTGTGTGTGTGTGTGTGTGTATGTGTGTGTATATATATATATATATATATATATATATATCTATATATATATATATATATATATATATATATATATATATATATATATATATATATAACATTGTATACACACAAAATGTATGTCTACTTGTATGTGTCCATTATGTATATTTAATGGACATATAAGTATCTCTCTCTCTCTCTCTAAGAGTATGAGTAAACGTGTGCTTTCTTTCTTCTATGGTGGTGACTGTACATATGTAAGGGCCTGAGGGATTCGGTTCCTTTTCTTTTGACATCTCTCAGTTTGATATTTAAATTAAGAACAGACTGCGTAGAAATAAACGTCCTTCTTGTTTTAGCCGAGTTGTTTTTGGCAAGGAAGCACCGTCTTGAGAGATCTCTCCGCCGGCAGACTCTCTTGGTACTGACTTTACCAAACTCTGCCACAAGAGTTCCACATAACTTCCAAACCATTTTCCTTCCCCACCTCACCCCACGCACATTTCAAAAGGGTGGGTGTGGGGAAAGCGGATGTGATTGTCACATGACCAGACAAAAGCTACTTACATGAAAAGACTACCGATTCCGAATAGCCTTCGTATCAAAGTGAACTTAGTGTGTAGTAGCTGCGTGGTCAAAGTGTCCGGCTGGATGCTACTGTATACGCTTAGGCCTGCGCCAAGGGGAAAATGTTGGGGAAGGGGATGGCTAGGGGTAACCAAACCAAATGCTGCTTGGGGGTTTGGGGGTCCTGTTAGCCCCCTAATGGCTTCTAGGGCCAAAGCCCCAGGATACTTTGAATTTCCTAACATTTTAGAATGCATAATTCATTACAAAATGGCTTATTTTTACTTCTATAATTTGTTTTATTCTTATTTTCTTGAATATTTGTTTTTGATCTGTGAAAGGTTTGGCGATATGCACAACCACCATCATCACGCTGTGGATCTTTCATTTGTTGAAAAGGTCTCTATATATACGCTGTGTCCAGTGTATTATTATTATGACTGGGAGGGTGGGATCATCTGCTGAAGTTCAGTATGGATATGTTATGGGGCTTCGATGAGTTGTTGTGAGTGGTAGTCCCTAAACCCTTATAAACCATTTGTCTTTTAGTACGGCATATATGGTATCTGAGTCTTTTGCTCAGAATCAAATTCAAGAAAAAGAAATGTACAAGAGAATAAGATCTCTGATTTCAATGATAGAATTGATAGGGGTCCTTAAGCAAAGTGATTGAACAAGAGATCAGCCCAACTTGTTACGTCAGTTGTTCAGTATTATATGACAAGGAGATGAAATTGATAAGTATATCTTTTGGTAGAAGGTATGGGTGGCCTTATGCAAAATGAAATCACACAAACTGAATTCAACTCTTTGCATTCACTTTGCACCAATGTCCTTTGGTAGGAAATGAATCCATCTTTCCTCCATTCAGATACTGGGCTCTTTGGTCTCGGTTGGCAATCAGTCTAGAAGATGGAAAACTCTGAATCTAAACCAGGAAAGTCCAACCCCTCACCCAGTATTGCGGATGGCTTGCAATAGACAAAGGAATATATTCATGAAAATGTACTTTTAAAAAAGCTCAGGTGAAGCTTTGATTGGCCTAATAAATTGGATGTAGATTATAATGAATTTTCCAGGTAAGATAAGGGAAAATAAAAACAGAAGGACAAAACAACCTCCCTACACTCTCCCTACACTCTCCCAAGTACACGTTGGGGATTTAAAGAAAAATTTTATGATAAGGTTAAGAAATTGTTGACTCAATCAGTATTTACCCAATAGCAATTCTGTATTACATTTTTCTACGGACTGTATTTTGAAGAATGCCGGGTTCAAAATATAGAGGTAATAACAGATTTGTGAAGGAGAAAAACAGAACTATTTATACCATCATCAATGTCTTGTGTGAAATTATCTAAAACTATTGATTAAGCTTCTGCTTTCTTTCATCAGTTGTGTGTAAATTGTAACAGATTGTTTCATCTCAGAAATTTCCACTTTGTGAAATGTACTGTACTATGGAGTGGGGTGTTGCAACTGGAAGGATCTATTTTTCTAAATTTTTCTCATTGTACTGTGATGCCCCAATTTCTACTTATTGTCTTTATTCAACTGAACCCATTCATTGTTGCTATAGTTTACACAATTTCTTCTCAACTCACTCAATTGTTCTTTCATCCCAATTTTTTTTTTCATTTTTCAAATCTTCACCATTGTTCAGTGGCACCCCTATATCTAGTAATAGTCTTTGTTACCTGGCCCCACACTTTGTGTTCATTGTTTCTATAGTTCACCTAATTTCTTTTAAATCTCTGACATAGTTCTTTCTGGGTTGTTGTTTCTAAGACCCAGAGAGGTGTTGGCATTTTCGGACTATCTCTGCCTACTCTCTCCCTCTCTCTCTCTGGAAGGATCCCTGCATGAAGTATCACCCATATCTAAAAAACCGTACTTGCAAACATAACAACGTTCATTTATAGATAAGCTTCAATAGAAGAGTACAAAAATTTTTTTTATTCTTGCATGAATAATCTTTAGCGTACAGCATTCTTTTCCAAGGGTGCCAAGATTTTATGCACTTAATAATTCTGAAACACTAATCATCTGTGTTGATTCATATATGACTGAAATTGACATGACAACACAACTGTGAAATAACTTTGTCCGCAGTGGTAGGTTAAATATTTTGCTTGGTGATCCAAGTCATCTATGGGTTGCTAAATGTTGTAATATGTAAGCTACTTTGTCTTCCATTCTCAATTAGCTCGCATCCACCATGAAATTTCACTGGGTCTAATTAAATCTTTATTTAACCTTTTCAAAACAAGACTAACCTAATTAGGTACTGAATGCCTGAATTAAAATATCCCAGTAGACTTCTAAGATAACATCTACTGGACATATATATCCCACTAGTCAAAGAAACCTTGGGATATATGTATCCCAGGAGTCTCGAAAGGGTTAAAAGGCCCAATATCATTGAACTTTTTTCTCTCATTAATAGTATTATCATTGCAACTTATCAGTCTAATTGTTATTATCAATTAGTGCAATTAGTTGCATCGTTATGAAAATTCTTTTCTCCGATTGCTTTCAATTTTCTTTCTCTTTATTTCCCACCATTTTGGCGTTGTTCTTTCTGGAATGAAAAGCTCGGAATTGTTCTTAATTGGAGAAATTCGTTAATTCCATTCACCGTTTGTTTGTGCTTGAAAGAAGATCAAAGAGATTTGTTTACAATGATGGTGGTTGGAAATGAAAATGGACCCCCCCCTCCCTAGAACAAACAAACAAACAAAAACAGACAATGAAAAAATAATTGGGAAAACATGAGAAAATATCGTCAAATGATTTCTTGTAATCAGATTAAGGAAGGCCGTCGTTGCTGACATCATCAACTAATCTGTTGCGGGATTGGACGGATTTGGTGCGGGGGGAGTTCAAGTCCGGATTAGAAATAAAAACGTAGTTGACTCACCCAACTAAAATACAGAGATGTAGGGAAGTGTATCGTACGCACAACAATTCTGGCACTTTCCAAAATAAAACCCTACTTATTTTGTGTGTGTTATATATATATATATATATATATATATATATATATATATATATATATATAACCGTCTTTCGACGAGTACAATCTGTATAAGCTAAAAAAATCCAGGTGCGTATTATCAACAGAAAACATAATTGTTATACATAATTGTGTACATAATTGTATACATGGGATAATGCATTCTTCATTCGAAATTGAAGTTCACTTGGTGTTGTGCCAATTATCTATGTTGGAGTATTATACATGGTGAAATACTGTGTTTTTGTATGTATATATATATATATATATAATCATTTATTCATTCATCATAAGTGTTGATGTGTGTGCATGCGTATATAAAATTTTTGCTATCATTTGTATGTGTGTACATGATACATATAAATATGTGTGTGTGTGTGTGTGTTAGTGTGAACATTTTTATGAAGAGACTGAAAGCAAGATACATATATGCAAAATACATGTACGCAAATTGGCATACGCACACATGCGTGTGTGCGTGTGTGTGTGTGTGCATGTGAATAATTACCAGTCATATCTGCTAAGCAATTATAAGCCTTTTAAGGTTCGGCTGGTATCAAGTTCACTGATTTCTCCCCCTCCCCCTCCTCCCTTCTCCCCCTCCCCAATATTGAATTAGTAATTAGAGTAAGTGTACTGATATAACACCGTGCATTAAGTGTCTCTGCAGGTATCTGGGATAATGCACTGCCTCATTTTGTTCTGTACTCATTCGAGGTACGGACTTCATTGATTTGGCTTGGCTCGGAAAAATCCTTTTTGGCACCGGGCAGAGCCGAATGATAGACGTTATTGGATTGGCTTTGAGATGAGGTAAACGAGTGTCTTTTAGTTTTCTGATGAAGAGGCTTGTGTAGGCAGATAGACTTATAGACCCACAGGGTTGGGGAAGTGGTCTGTTAATCGGAGATGTTGGAGGCTTGGCGGATGGGGTAGGTGGGTGGAAGATAGCCGGTGTCTGTCGCATTTATGGCTGATAATGGGACCATATACAATTATTATCTGGTCTATTTCAATGTTCTTAAAAGGTGCACACGGCAGCTTCACCTATTGCCCTATTTCCCTCTGCTTTCTTCCGGCAGTTTTCCACCCCCACACCTTTGCTGTCTTTCTCTCTCTACCTCCTCCATACCATCAAGAAAATTATTCTATTGAACTTTTAGCAATAGGAGAATCAAATTCAAACTTAAACTCTCTAATTCATTCTAGTATTAAAAAAAGGTAATTTATGTGGAGTATTCTTTTAGGATTGCTAAGGATAAATTAAATAATTGAATTGTTTTACCTCGTTTAACAAATTTTCAACAGATCACATGTCTAGGTGACATCAGCTAAATTTCAATCAGGGCCATCTTCCCTATGTTGTGCCGAAAAACTATTCAAAGAATTTCGTAGAACTTGCTGAATACCTGCTGTCAAAAAAGGATTAAGTTGATAGACGGATGGAAATCAGATAATGTTTAATTTGTTTTTAAAAGTGATGTTTGTGACTTTGAGATGTTTTTCTTCAGAAAAACATGGAATGCACATACACACCCTTTAACAGAAAATCATCAGTCATTCTTCCTCTTATGCTTAGCCCTTTTCTGTGAACAATACCAATCCACTGTTAGAGTGATTAAAGCATTTCAAATGACCATCCAATATCTCTCTCTTACTATCCCTCCTCTCTATGAACAATACTCAGTCCCCATATGCTCTGCAATTAAGCAGTTTTTCATCAGCACCTATTTGATCAGCTGTAAAAGCAGACACAAAAATAATGTGCATTTTAGTATGAACTTTCATCATAAATCGAACCCCCTATCCTTGAAAAAAAACATTTTGATGGGATCATTCTCTAAAACTGAAGTGCTAAAAAAAAGACCATTTATGGGGTCAGATTGGCACACAGAAAATTATTTTGTGGTAGGCTGTCAAATGCAGACGGACCCACCGACTGACATTTAGTGAATTGAAAGATTTATGCATAGATTTGGTACCAGACACTAAGCAGTCATTGGGTTCAAATGGTTCAAAGTTCGTCGAAAGACTTATCTTCTGAAGAAAGTGATAGTGTCGTGTATGTATATGTGTAGGTCTTGATGTAAGATGCAATCTGATTGGCTAACTTCCGAGAAGACATTCCCTGATTGGTCAATTGAAGTTTGATTCAAGTTGAAAGGTTTTTGAGATTCTACAATGAGGAAATTTGTTAGTTTACCTTGATTCATATTACGAATACACTGGAAGGTGTTTTTTTTCCCCCTAAAGGTTTTTAAGTAAAAGAAGGATTAGTCCTCGTTTTCATTTTCCTGTCGGAAATGGTAATTCTAAAGAATAATGCTCCACCAAAATATCAGCAATGAATGACAGAAATTTTCTGATCTTTTTTTTCCAACTCATGGCTCCAAGTTAATAAAAATCAAATTGACTTTAATTGCAAATGATATTTCTCTCGTCTGCTATCTCACGATAATCTTCGTTTAAGTTAAATTCAAACTTTTATCTTGTTGAATGACTGATGAGTCTAAAAATTCTATATAAATAAAATCAATTGTTTATTTGGAGGCTTATTGTCTGTCTTATTTCTGATTTGTCTACTTTTTTAACCGGTTAGTTATGGAGGAATGAACATGCACTTCTGAAAAAATATCCGACCCCCTATTTCTAAGATTTTGAAAAAAAAAATCGTTTGTAGGCATTTTTTGTTTTTGTTTTTTTTTGTTGTTGGGAAGGTAAAAACTCAATTTTGTCCAAGAAAGCGAAGTTTCATTAATGCATTTATGTAAATCTTTATCTTAGAATTTTTATGACTACTTTTTACCTTCAGCAAGTAATAAATTGAGATGAAGGTAATAAGTTCAGAATTTACAGAATAATTGGACTGTTTAAAAGTTAATTTTTCCAGGGTTTTTAGAATTGCTTAATAAATCAAAAGTGAAAACAAAATCAGTTAACTCGACATTTATTAGTCTGTCTTGGTCTCTTTTTTTTGTCTCAGACGAACTGTTTTAGTTTCTTCTGAAAGATTAAAGAACAAAAACAAGATATATAACAAGGATGAAGGCAGGGAAGAAAAACTAAAGAAAGTTGTAAAAAAAGAGAAGATCCGACAACTTAGAACTCAAGAAGACTGGCAGACTACTGTTCTCTTTACTTAATCGTTTAAAAACATTCCACCCACCCCTTCTCCTTCCTTCCTTCTTTTACCGTTCGATTCGTACCCGACAGCCACCCTTAATACCCCGCCCCAATTTTAGTCTTCGTTGCCACCTCTGCAGCTACTGCTAATGTTTCTGCTACTGTCGTCACGAATCTCTTCATTTTTCCTTCCTTTCCTATTTTTTGTACTTCTTCCTACTGATTATTATTACACATATTACCAGCAAACGCAGTCCAGACAGACAGTCTTGCTGTGTATTATATGTACAAAAGATATACACTTGTGCTCTTCCACCATTACACTTTAGGACTACTACTACTACTGCAATGACGACCACGACACGACGATTCAGCGTTGCCAAATTCTCAGGTTTACATCTAAATTTGAATAAAATAAAATCTAGAAACATCTAGACTCTCTACAGATATACCTAATCATTTACAAATTGAATGTGACCCTTATCGCGAACAATTGACATTAACTTTATCAAAATATCTCTCATTTTATGACTATAAATTGAATAGAAAAATTACTTTTTATTGGAAATGATGTAACAATTTTTGATGTCTAAACCTAACCCAAAACATCTAGATTTAGATGGAAAACATTCAAATTGGTAAGACTGCTGCGACGACCACGATGACTACCTGAACGCGCCACGACGAAGAAGGGCGGGAAAAAATGGAATTAGCGCGGGAAAGGAAGAAAAACGTGCGTTGGGGGGGGGGGGAGAAAGAAAAAGTCGAGAAGAGAATAAAAAAGACGAGAGAGAGAAAGAGAGAGGTCGACGTCACACAGCTGTTGTCTGGCCGACATGACCGCACCACATTGATCTGTTTCAGGTCTTTCCAGCCCTGTCTGAAACGAATTGGGCTTGTCTTCTTGTGCTAGATATGTACGTAGGTAGGTAGGTGGGGTGCACGAGGCGCTATATATAGGTGGGGTTTTGCGGCAGTACACAGGCTATGAAAAAGGAAGAGGAGAGATTTTAATGATTCTGTTGCGCGCGCGCGCATGTGTACGGAGGCTAAAAAAAAGGGCGTAAGGGGCAAGTCTCTCTCTCTCTCTCTCCCTCTCTCTCAGCGTAATGCACCACGCCCGCATTATTCTTTGAAAAAAGGAGCCCTCAGAAAGGAGAGAAAATGGGTTGGTTACCAAGTATAATTTTATCTGTGACAAATTTAAGGGAACTCAGTGAGAATCAAATTCCCATCTTTAGTGTTTTGCTTTGCTAGTAGCTAGAGAGAACGAAGAGAAAACTACAATGAAATATTGGGTTGGTTTCCAAGCTTATTGTTACAAATATTTGGGCCCCCTGTGAGGACCGAACTCGTACTAGAACGAGTTGTCTTGCTTGCTGCTAACCATTGCTCTACGGCGATGCTTTTTTAGGAGTAATTAGGTGTTACATTAAAAATTACCTACAGGGGCACACTTATCATCTATTATGTCAATAGCAGTGGAACTCCTATTAGGGATCGGACTCACTAATATGAATCGGTGTACTTCGAAGGTGCTTGTTAACCATCACACTACCACAGTATTTTGCACTGTCGCTACCAAGTGAAAACTTCACCCCACCTACCCCGAATAAGTATCTCTTTCTCTCCTTCTCCCAACTCTCTTCCTCTGTATCTTTCATCTCGTCTCCCCCCTCTCTGTCATTAATACCCTTTCTCGCATTTTCAACAACTCTCACTTTTTATAATTCTTCATCCTCAAAGTCACAAACTTAGTAATTCTCCCTCTTATCCCGAAGACTTACATCTCATTCTCTCCCGTTTCCCGTTTCTTTCTCTCTCGGCAACTTTCTCTTGTTATAATTCTTCATCCGTCTCACCTTACAGTCGCAGACAGACTCTAGATCTGATTCTGTCTCTCTCTTCCTGTCTCAGTATATCTTACCCGTCCATCTATCTATCTATCTATCTATCTATCTATCTATCTATCTCTCTCTCTCTCTCTCTCTCTCTCTCTCTATATATATATATATATATATATATATATATATATATATATATATATATATATATATATATATATGTATGTGTGTGTGTGTGTGTGTGTAAAAAGCTGTTCATATATAATTTTTCATTCGCTGCTCCTCCAAGGCCTAGGTTCTTTCTTTGTAATTATTTTCACTCCTTATCTCTCTTTGTATGTAAATCTTTCTTACGTTTCCCGTCTCCATACAAATCTCTCTTACATAATTCTCTATCCCTCTCACCTTGGAGTCACAGACTATATTTCCGATTCTGTCTGTCTGTCTCTCTCTCTCTCTCTCTCTCTCAACAACTTTCCAAGTATATATTTCATATCGCCCCTCCCCTCTCTCTATGTATATATCTAAATTTCTCTCGCCGTTTCCTGTCTCTTTCTCTTAATAACTCTCTCTTTTTGTAATTCTTCGCCTTTCTGTACTTAGGGCCACAGACTATATTTCTGATGCTGTCTGTCGGTCTGTCTCTATCTTTCTATTTCAGTGTGTATGTGTCACTCTTATCCTTACACCTTCCATTCACTCTCTCTCTCTCTCTCTCTCTCTCTCTCTCTCTCCAAGCTGTTGTACTGAATAAAACTCTACTAAAACCGTTACCCGCTTTTTTCCCTCCGCACCCCCATAATCTGCCCGACCCCCACCCTTGCTGGTCTCCCCCCTCCGTCTTTAGTATTCACGCCTCCCCCCACTCTGGTCTCCAGACAATGTTTAAACAAAACTATCGATCCGTTTGTTTGTCTAGCAGCGGCAGAAACATATTTTATTATGTCGAAAACGCTGGTGTCTTTCAATTCGTCCACCCCCACCCCTACCTTCACTGCAACCATCATCATCATCATCATCATCATAGGCATCATCAACATCATTGGTATCATTATCATTGTGGCTATCGTCATATATACGATGATCATTCACCTCCTCGTTGTCTTCATCTCTTCATTGTCAACTATTTTGCTGTTAAATAAAAATGTACTAAACGTAAAACGACCATTTTTCTTTTGCCTTTTCTTCAAAAAAGAAAAAAAGAGGGGTGTTGTCCATCCCTTCCCCCATCCCCGAGGTGAGAAAAGGAGGCGGAGAGAGAGAGAGAGGGGGGAAAAGGGAAGGGGACAAGTACTGTGACTCGGGCAGGGAGGGGAGGGAAGCAAGTACTCAGACTGTGACCGGAGAGGGATGGAGGTAGGGAAACAGGTACTCAGACTGTGATCGGGGAGGGGGGATGGAGGTGGGAGGGGGATAGCTGAGATTTTTGTCTGAATTCTTCAACTTTTATGAAATAGCAATGATTATTGAATTTCTAACTGGTTTTATCTGAGTGTCTAGAGACAGACACTGCCGTAGTCGTCATCATCGTTGTTGCCTCAGTTCTTCACTGGAATGAACTTGACGAACTAGATCAGATCTGATCAGGTCATTTTCAGTAGGGGCTGAGGGGGGGCAGGAAGGTGTCTTCGTTGGGGGTAAAATATATTAGATAGTTTGCAACACTCGAGTCTAATTCATAATTTTACAATACTGTTCACAATGATGATAAAGTTCTGCTCAACTGTTGTTCTCATGTATATATGTATATATATATATATATATATATATATATATATATATAATGTGTGTGTGTGTATTTATATACAAGCATGCACATGTGTTAGTGCATGGGTATATGCCTATCTCTATATCTACACGTTTGTATGTCCATATGTGCCAGAAGTTTTCAGAATTATCAAAAGTAGACTTACATGGATTAAACCTCATCCTTTGTGACATGCCAATGACAATATCATGGTCTAGAAGACTGGTGAATTATCACGGCAGAGGGAAGATTGGTTTCATGCTTTTCTTGAAAAATATTAGAATTTGGCCTGCTGATTGTATCTCTTCTCCGAATTACTACCTATTTTAAAATTAATATATTCACACAGAGAGAAAGAAAAATTGCGGTGATTTGGATAAGTTCTAAATGTTTTGGTATTGTGACGTTCAGAACCAAAAAAATTGGCTGACTATGGGGGAAAGTCCAACAACGTACTTTAAATGGCTGATTGATGATGAATGTTTGATCTATGTCAGTGGTTTCAGAACTTGGGTCAAGGCTCTACACTCTGCAACAATATCCCCTCTAAAACTGACATAACGTGTAACAGAAACATCATCATCAATCGCACTGCTATCAAAAATTGTAATTATTGTACAAAGATCTATGCCATATATTAAAATTCAAATAAATGTAATCTATTTGGAACAGATGTATTTAAAGGTCTATGATTATAGGTCGATGATTCGTCTAAAAACTCAATGCTAAGAATAGGGGTCTGCCAGAATATTTCTTATATAGAATGGGTACTTGAGTTTTCGAGTTCTGAAACCACTGATCTACGTGTTTAGTGGAGACTCGTTGACTTGAGTGTATTGACAAGAGAGGAGATTTTGTTCTAAAATATATATTGATTGTGTGATGCTTTGTTCATAATTAGGCTGTAGATTTATATATGTGCCTGCAATGTTTGTATCAATTCGTTATAGATGAAATTAACAAAAAATTGCACCACAACTCAACTCTTTGAACATAGGCAGCTGCGTCAGTGACAACTTTTTGAAAGTTCACAAACATGAGCAGCTGCTGACAAATGCATTTCATTTACAAACATTGATACGTTCCAACGCCCCCCCCCCCAATTGGTGACCCACTGACCCCTAATCTGACCTAGGGATATTTATCAGACACAGTGCACGTTATATTTGCAGTTTGTCTGCTCAAGTGAGCTTTCGTGCTCCTGAAATTGTGGCCCTCTGTCTGCAATCTGACTTTGAGATATTGATCAAACGCAGCACACTTTATATAGCTCCTGGGTGTGCATGGCAGGGTGTTGTATTGCAACTGCATTTACAAGAGATACGTTGCTCTCTGCTGAATTCCCTATGAACAAGACTGGAAGGAGAGATCAAAAATAAACACAGAAGTCATCATTTGAGGGTAGAAAGAAAATGAGGGTTTTACTCTTTAAAAGTGGTGACAACATGTTGCAATGAGACTATGCGAAATACATTAGTCGAATTTAGAAAACACTCAAAACAAACCATCTAAATTCCCTTCCTAGCCACCCCATGTCTTTCTACCTCTTCTTTCTTTCTCCCTATCCCTAACCCTGTCTACGTCATGATGCGGAGATAGTAGTCCTTGGTGGACAGACAGCAGCCCACTGGCTGACCGTCTCCTTAGGCCCCTGCCTGGCAACTGATCGCCAACCGTTAAATTCGCTATTAATCCCTTCAGGTTTTCCCGCCACGATTTGAATATTCTAGCTCATCAGAGCAGACCGTCCAATTTAATCAACCTTTTTGCTACAATTCTCTTTTATATTTCCCAACATACCACCTCTATACATGTGAGGGTGTCGGTGTTCAAAGGGTTTCAAACAGAAACACTTTCAAAGTCCTTCACAAAGAGAAAGGGTCTGTCACTTGACTTGCAAAACACTTCTCTTTCTTGGAAAAGCTGTAAACATGATACTTCACCACCTACAAAATGATATGCTTTTAAAAAAAAGTGCAATTAGAATATGAGGCCAGGTAAAAACTTTTCCTCAAATAAGAATAACAGGGAGATGAAAAAATCTACTGATGTCATGAATTACTTGAATTTTTGTAATGTTTTGATTTAAGCAAGGGTTTCCTTACCTACTTCACACTAACTGAATAGGGTTTTTCCTAATGAATTTCAGACCTTTTGGACATTGGCCTGTCTATTCCCAAAAGGTCTGTGTTAGTGTCAGACATGTAGGTTTTAACAATGTCAGAGTCCTTGCCATACTTACTCAGGATGTGATGGCAAGTTTATAAGTGCTGAAGCTGAAACTTAACTCACGGATCCCATTCGACTTGCACATCCATTTTAAAGTAAACTTTTAAATTTCATGAACTACTTGTAACTTCTGGGGAACTCTTGATGAACAGGATTTGAATGAAAAAAAAAATGCAATATTTTGTGGATTGAACTGAAGAAAAATTTTAGGAAAAAAAATACCCCAAAAGTGCAAGGGAAGTAAATTTAATCAGAAATTACTCGCCTTGAATTACTTATTGAATTCCATTGAATGAATTTGATAGTTAAATAGTTAAAACATGAATGACCAAAATGGCAGCAACTTGCATGGCAATGGCTTCAAAGTTGTTATCACTTGTGGTGCTTTACGTTGTATTTGAGAATAATAGGCCAATGGGATTTGATTTTTGTCTAGTGGCCATTTGTTGCTGACCTGGATGATACGTTGTTGTCTTGGATTAGTTTCTCCATGGGTTGCCAGGTTTCTTTCTTTGAGTGCGTGTGTGTTTCTAGATGAGAGAGGGGGGGGTGTTTTGACAGCATTATGGTTGGACCATGTTAATAATGTCAGTCCTACTTAATGTAAACTTGTCTTCGTCAATAACCCAGTTTATGAAAAGAGGTCCTTCTTCATTTGAAAAAGATTCTTCTTTCTTTCTCTCCATCCTTTAATGTTTGTTTGGTGCTGTTAACCTATTTTCAATTTGCAAAAGAGAAAAAGGAAATAGATCCTCCCCCCTGACTCCTCCTCTTGCTGCTGATGTTTTTCCTCCTCTTTGATGCTTCTTCTATCAGAAACCGATGGGATTTTGATTGGACCATAAGCATTTTCCATTATTTCTTTTTTCCTTATTTCTATCTTTCTTCTTTTTTCATTCTTTCTTTCTTCCTTTTTTTTCATTCTTTCTTTCTTTTTTCATTCTTTCTTTCTTCCTTTTTTCATTCTCTCTTTCTTCTCTTTTCATTCTTTCTTTCTTCTCTTTTCATTCTTTCTTCTCTTTTCATTCTTTCTTCTTTTTTCATTCTTTCTCCCTTTTTTCATTCCTTCTTTCTCCCTTTTTTTTTCATTCCTTCTTTCTCCCTTTTTTTCATTCCTTCTTTCTCCCTTTTTTTTCATTCCTTCTTTCGTCCTTTTTTTTTCATTCCTTCTTCCTTTTTCTTTTCTTTCTTTCTTCCTACCTTTCTTTTTTTCTTCAATATAAATATTATTCACTCATTTCATTCTTGAAAAGAGAAAAAAAAAATTATACAAATGGATTGAGACCAACAGAATTATTTCTGCTATTGAATCATTGCCTCACAAATGGCCCACTTGATCAACCAGCTAAGTTGGCTACAGATTCTTCTCTCCTTAGTTCATCTGTGTGTGGGTTTTACCAGGTGCTCCTGCTCACATTTTGAGGCTACAACTTGGAAAATTTTCATGAGTACGCCATTAGTCACCATCTACAAACTTTCTTTCACTTTAACCATTACTCGCTATCAAATTCAATAATTGTACAACTGTTGTGTTGAAATTTGAAGTAAAAATTTTCATTCAAGAATGAATATGGTCAGAACAGATTTTATTTATGATATCACTGGCATTTTCACTGGAAAACTTCTAAAATAGTGAAGAAACATCTAATTCTCCAGAATTTAGATGTTATTAATAAACTCGTCAGAATGAGGCCCCCAAAAGCTTTTTTTGCACAAATGAAATAGAGTATTTTTTAGAAAGGTTTAGTGGAGTACTGATGCCAATTTTCAATTTGGTTGACAAAACAGTATGGCCAAGAGCGCTAGAACACATGCACAAATGCACACACAAACTCCAACATTGGTGGCTGTGGTTGTTTAATAAAAAGTGAATCTGAACTCACTGGTTTTCTCTTTGCTTCAATTTTAATAAAGTTTATTTTGTTTCAATTTAGATAAAAGAAAATATAATAATTTTAGATGGACTCTATGATTGTCATTATGATAATAATGACAGCTCTTTAACTGAAGACAAAAAAGGTAAAATCAATGTTCAATACTTGTTAGATCAAGAAGAAAAAAAGTACAGGTCTGGCTAGTCACTCAAAAGAAACTGTCACGTGACTAACGTGTTTTTATAGTTGTGTGCTGTGTTGGGGGTGATCAATTAAAGAATTGGAGAAAAGGGTGAGCAGTGAATAAGTACACTTCTCTCTCCTTTTGTTGGGTAGAGATCATTAAAACATTTGAAAAAACAAGCATTAATGCTGCTGGACACAAACTGAAGTTCCAATTTAGCTTAAACTTACATTACAAAATGAAATCTCTACTAAACCCTAATGGAGGTGAGGATATTCTAAAAACAAGAACTAGAGGGGGGGGCGATGATGTGAGAGAGGGACACACACACACACACACAATAAGGAGTAAAGGAGGAGCAAAAGAATATATTCCTGAGGGGAAGGGATGGTAAAAAGATGTAGTTGTCTAGTAAAGGATCAGAGAGTGTCCAAGCTGTGACTCGTCATATGCTGTCACTGTTCATAGTGATCCATTGATACCTAGCTCCTTATAAAGTTCCTACTTTCGAACCTCTTCGTCCTCTGCATGAAAGCCTAAACCAGGGGAGGACAAATATCTACGTTTGTACCCCCCAGTGGACACCCACGGTTGACGGTTTCTCATGATATCAAACGCGGATATAAGTAATAATAGCAAACATTTTAAAACCTATTCTTAACTGTTTCTTTTTCAAGGAAAAACAATCTGTAAATCTGGATTCTTCTTTTTTCAATAAAGTCTTCCTATTTTTTAAAATTCTATTCACATTTCTTTTTTTTGTAAAAATAATTGAAACTTATTTTTCCAGAAATCAAATAATTTCACTGAATTCTATCTTGAAGATAGAGAAGAAAAAAATACTTCTGAATGTTATTAATCCATTTTTAAGGGCAAAAAGATATTTTCTAAGAGAACTTCAAAAGAAAAATGCCACGATCCTAGATTTGAAACAAAATGATATATTAATCCCGCATTTTTTTTTTAAATAAACCGACCAATTTTCTCTTTGAAAATGAAAATGTTCCCTTATTTTTAAGAATTGAAGGAATATTTCTTCCTTCATAATTTTAAAGTCATGAAGCACAATTTAGTTTGTGTGTGTGCGTGCGCGCATAGATGTATCGATAAGTATGTATCATGAAAGAGGCATTTATCTCAACAATGATCCACCCTGATGTATATGTGTGTGTTGATGTATGTGGAAGATTGAGATATAAATTTATTACCTATTCATTTGAAACCCGGTTGCATTGGCCTTTAAGCTCGCTTGGAAGACACTTGCTAGAAAACCCAGCCTAAGAGAAATGAGCAAGCTTGGTCACAGTACACAAGCTCACTGAATGGCATCTCTCTGCCGACTGAGTAACCACATAGAGAAGTGCCTATTCTAACATGTGCAGTAAGATCCCCTCTGATTAGTTGCCAAAGTATATCAAGGCTGCACAACTGGCTCATGAGATATTCAAAATGTCTGGAAACTTTTCAAACAGACCTGGTGGTTCTATTTTCTGTGGGTTCAAGTTGGAATTCAAAAGCCTTGATCAGTACATCGTAAATAATGCTGTTTATAAGCCTGCACTCTTAGGACAATCTCCAGCTTCAAGCAACAAATCTAAATGATTTTAATCTCTATCGATAATCACTTCGATCAGGATTAATAATTATTGACTGAAAGAAATGGTCCAAGTTAATTTGTAGATGTTTCTATCCTGGATAGTTTTTACACTTGTTTTTATGTTATTGATTTTTAATGATTTTTTTATGTGGTTCATTATTCAAATTTCCCCAAGGATAACATATATTCGATATTGATTTGTGATTAATGAAGACTTTGAGTGTATGAAAGTTTACAGACTGATCATATCTCTTGCGTCTATTGTTTATAATCAATAAGACAGTCTCTTGTGTATTTATTTAGTTAATAGGTATTAGATACTTACATATGAAATGTTTGTTTTGTTTTTTCAGAGTAAGATGAATGATAAAAACGTTGAATATTTAATCAAAGTATGACCTATTTGAAGCAATAACATTTTTCAAACGATCATCTAATGATAATGTCTTCATATTTTTTTTTTTTTTTTTTGATAGATAGATAGAAATATACCATGATGTATGAACAGTTTGAGATAGATAATAATAGACTGAGATACATAGATAGATAGATATGAATAAATTCAGATTGATGAATAGATAGATATGAACACATTGATATCAAAACGAACAGATTAATTTAGATAGGTGTGTGTGTATTATAATGGGTAGGTGGGGGGGGGGGGCTGTTCAAAATTGTCAATAAAAGAGAACCTTTTTTATTACTACCATATGGTAACATTTGCCCATTGACCTACCGAACTTTCTTTTTTTTCTCTTTGGTTTACCGACAAAATGGATCAAGTGTTGTTAGTCAACACCCACGTTAACAACCTGAACAACAAAAACAAGAACATAACAGACATCTTTCTTCATGGGCTGTGGGATTTTGATGTTATTCTATATTGGTCAATTGAGTGAACGAGTGAGTGCAGAAGTGAGGGACATATCTACGTGATCCCCCACACACACGCGTCCACCCCGGTGAATCCCCCCCCCATCCATTAGAGGTTTCAAGGGGGGGGTGGAAGTGGAGAGAATGATCCGGTGTTCTTAGAGCAGCACCCACTCACCCAGTGTAGACGTGCATTATTCCACGTTGATAGAGGTCTGTCTATTAAGACGTTGGGGAGGAGGGGGATTTCCAGGATTTTGAGGGGGGGGCAGGGGGTCATGTCTCCCTCCAAACTCATTCTGTTAATTGAACAATGACTATTTTGCTTTTGCGGTTGATTCATGATTACACCCAATCATTTAGGGTGTTCCTTTATGAAATTTCAATGTATGCATTTTTTGAAAAAAAGTACTCTCTCAATCAGATCGGGGTTCTGTCCCCCTGCACCCTCCTCCGGCTGGTTCTTGGACATGATTTCTTTTTACCCAGGAATTTGAGAGATTTTGTTGTATCCCCCACCCCCCCATCACTGAATCTGTGACATCTCCTCCCACCCCACCCTGATCCAACCTAATTCTTTGTCCTATTTTAGATTCACCTGACAAAAACAACTTGCATCCCTGTGGGCGGGAGTGGGGATAGCTTCATGGTTACAGATTATTTGGGTTGCAGCTGGAGACCCCAATTATCTGTCTCACTCTGCTTATCTCTCTTTCTCAGGTCAACGCCTTCACTCTCTCTCCCTCTCAGGTCATCAACATCTCTCTCTCCCCTCTCTCTCAATGTGTTCCCTTCTCTGTATCTGTTCGTCTTTCTTTCATCTCTTTTCAGTCTGTTCCTTTTTTAACTCATTTCCTTCTGTCCATAGCGTTCATCCCTCTCTATATTCAACTCTCTCTCTTTCTTTTTCTCTCTCTTCCCCCTCTTTCTTCTCTCTCTGATCCTTTTTGAAGTCTGTTCAGTTTTCTCTCTCCCTCCCTCTCTCTGTCACTTCTCTTTATTTCTTCATCTCCCCTTTTCTCATTTTTCATCTCTCTTTCACTCCTTCTCTGTCTCCTTGTGTATCCTCTCCTCTCACAGTCTGTCCATCTCTCTCTGTTGATTCCCCAACCCCATCTGTGTCTGTAGATAACCCAGGGGGATTTCATCTGTGTCAGTACATATGTACCAAAAATCCATCGATGGGGGGGGGCAATCTATATAAACTTGTTCCTATTATTCGACCCCCACCCCACCACACTTTGCAGCTCTCTCCATGATCAGGGATCACTCATCATCTCTGGTTACACACACACACACACACACACACACACACACACACACACACACAAGCATGCGTCCAGATCCTCACAGCCTCACTCCTCAACATTCTCCCCACCCCACTCTCTCTCCAGTGGCTTTTGGGGTTCTTATGTACTTTCAAGTTACAGTCCCTGGTCTTTAAAGCCCCCAAATCTTGCTTAGAGGATACTAAACCTAATTAGTCAAACTAGGTTGGTTATTTTGTTTTGAATACAAGTAGAAAAATGAAAATGTCACCTCTTCATTCCGTTGGGAGTGTCGACCTATTTTGGTTGGTGATGACCTATTTTTGCAGGAAGGAGACAAAATGGGAGGGAGGCAGGGGAGGGACAATTCGCACTTTTGAGGCCAACTCTAGATTCCAATCACCCTCCTTCTTCTCCATCTTACAGGCTCCCAATTGATCCCTCCTCTCTCATTTTTCTAGTGCCTTCTTCTTTCTTCATCTCTGAATCCATCTCTCTATCCCTGGCTCTAGAGATCTGTGTTAATCAATAGTATCCCTGTATCTATTTGTTTCTTTCCCTATTTCTTCACTTGTCTCAGTTCACTTGTACCAAAAAACCCTCAGACCTAATCTATGGCAACTTGTTCACATCATTCAGCCATAGCCCCACCCCCACTTTCGCAACCCCCTCCTTAAAATCTTTCTCAGTCTGCCTATCTATCAATCTATGTTTATAGCCATCTGTATCAGTCTGCTGATTTCTATCTATCTATCTATATATCTATCTGTCTTTCTATATCTATGTTCATATCTAATCTATCCAGATCTATCCATCTATTTGTTCATATCTATTTATCCATCTGCATCTATCTCAGTCAGTTCCTACATACCTACCATCCAGGTGGCCCCTTGAGCCGACTCTGCCTAATGGTTGATCTGCAACTGCAGCAGATAACTTGGTTCATTTGATCCATCTACAATTGGTTACAAATACCTAGATCAGTGCATACACAACCTGAAAAGCAGTTATTAAGTGAATTTTGATCTGAAATTTAACTCAATAATATTTGATCCACATAATTAATAGAGAAGCCTGGGGTTATGTAAATTACCAAGGCTTAGGAAGGAAATTATGTTGAAAAATGAACATTTGTTGTTTAAAATAAATGTCTTTGTCTTATTGATGTACATTCATTAGGACACATGAGTAATAAACAGGTTTCTCCCACTATTCCAAAGCAGAGCATTCTTATGAAAATCTTTTTGTCAGACTAAAATGATATAAGGTGAAAAAACAATTATGATCAATTATGTGGGATAAATTTTTGAGCGTTCTCAGACTCCTGAAATGGTTTAGAATGTTATGTTAGGATGAGTTGTTGTAGGTTAGGTAGTGGAGGGTGCAGGAAAGAGAGAATAAGAAGATATGCATTGTAAAACAAATCCTGAGTGCCATTTCTCGCTTTTTGCCTTTCTTCGTAGAAGTGAACTTTGAAACCAGTGATTACCTATGTACATATAGAGAATAGTATCTGGTTGCCAATCACCCCAAGGAGGAATCTGTATTGAGTGATTGGAGACATCGAACATGCACATAGCCTTGTGAACAGACATGCTTGGAAATTCTGCTTGGACAATATTTTTTTGGTTGGGATCTTCTTTTTATGTATGATTTCAGATAAAAATAGCCCAAGAAAAAAAGGTCACCAGAAGAGATGGTACAATTGGAAAACTAGGGAAAAGATGGTTCCATCTGCAAGAACATCAACACCAATGCCCCAATTCTAAAACAGAAATAAACCTTACCCTAATTCTGAATTCTTAACTTAAACATTCATTCATTCATACTCAGTCGATGTTTTTCAAGATTATTGACTTTCGAATAAAATGTGCCTTTTTCTGTAGCCATTTACCCGGGCACTTTAACGTTTACAGTGTCACTCTTGACAGCATAACATTTTATTCAAAATGAATTTCTTCATTTCATATTACACAACTCAAAATGTAAATAAATTGAGAACCACACTCCATCCGAATTCAAGTTGGCATTGACATTGACTTATGTAAGATTATTTTTTTTAGACAGGAGTCATAAATAAACACTTCAGATAGCATTACTCATTCAATAAAGTTATTTTTGAACAGGAGAACTGAATTTTATAGAAAAAAATCTGAAAAGCCAAAAACTAAGAAAATATTTTCAAGTTGGTGACAACTAGATGGTGTCCTGTGATTGGAAACTTTTCAGTATCTCTGCAGTTTTTATGCATACTCTGAAGAGCCCGTGGCGTTGTATGTACATCTAAAGCTGTGTCCTATGTCAGTATGTTTACACAGTAATTTGAAAGGTTAACACAAGGTATTATTAACTAAAATTCTTGTATTCATTTTTGTTAGAAAAACAAAATGAGCAGCAGTAGCAGTTATTATTAGCAGCTAGCAAATGAACACATACATACACAGCAGAACAGCCGAATTTGTGTTTATGTGTTTGCTTTTACCCCTTCCTCTCTTCCTATTTTTGCCACAGACATAACAACTGTTTGCAAATTATATTATATATAAGAATTAGTGTTTGTTTTTTTTTTTACCTCTTATAATCATTTTGATGTAAGTAGATATTTGTCCACAATCTGTGAAGAAATACCTCAACATGGCAGAACACAATTACTTGATGCAGTGGGTTCAATCCTAATTGGGCATACCAAACTTGTAAGACCAGGTCAGAGTAAGTTGTGCATAATTTTGATTAAGGCACCTCACCATTGTGCAATGGTTAGCAAGCTAGTCTGGCAAACTTATTTAGTGAGTTCAATTCTCACCAGGTGCTGCACACTTGTGGCCTTGTGCCAGACTAAGCTAGGCTTATCAATGGTTATAACCCTTTGCAAGGTAATAGTTAGCAAACTGGTTTTAGTGACCATTACTACTATGAAGTGAGTTTGATCCTTACTAGTTGCCCCTCACTGTTGGCTTTTTGCTGAAGTAAGATTATTTTTTTTTTGTCAATTTATGGTTCAGACATGTGTCTCTCACTTTGTGATCCGTGCGTGTGTGCATATTGGCATGTAATTAATTGAATATGGAAATAATAAAAGAAAAAAAAATTCTTTTTGAAAAAAAACATTTGTCTGTCGCGTTATGTGGGTCTCGTTTCAGCACCCAGTGTGCAGTTCATGACTTTTGTTTATTTATTTATTGCAGGGCTTGCAAAATGCAGAGCGCCCTCCCCCCCTTGTCCCTGCATGTACGTGTGTTTCAGTGCATTCAAGTGCCGCTGCACAATGATCATGCATACACGCTTTTCCTGTGCGTTACACGAAACCGATATGCATGTTCGCGTGCTCCTGGTCCTCCACCCCACACGCCTATCTGTTCCCTCCCTCCCTCAGCCCTCGCCCCGTTGGTGCGCGCACGCACAAGCGAGCGGGCGGGCGCCTCTGTGTGATCAACCAAGTCTTCTATTGGTGAATAAATATGTTGATCATTGAAAAAAAACTAGGTTATCCTCATCACTTCTCCCTCCTCCCTCTCTCCATTCTCACTGATAGTAGAGTGATGTATCAAGGGGAGGAGGAGGAGGAGGAGGAAAACTGGAGAGGTGATAGGTAGAGAGAGAGGGAATGAGAGAGAAAGACAGAAGTTGGCTTTGCTATTCTTGGTAGTGTGTCACACTCCTACCTCCTAACCCTCTGCAGTCGTCATACATTTGGAAAAATAATTACATTTCTTATTGAGATATTGAATTTATTGTACTCGAGTCGGTCATAGAGACAAAATTGCATAATTCCAACGTCAGGGGCGAAAAATTAAAAAAATATACCAAAACTTGAGAAAAATGAGATTAGAGAAAGTTTAGTGTCTGAAAATGAGTTATCTCCCTTCCTTTTCCTTCTTTCCCCTTTTCTTTTTTCCTTTGCCCTTTTCTTATAATTCCCTTTCCCTTGCTCCCTCTCCCTTCTTTCATTAACTCCGCCAACAGACCGTGGGCTTAAGAAGAATTGATGAAATTTTGGAATTTTTTACTGTCACCTCCCCTGCATCCTAGCTATATGTCTGCACAATGTCTCCAGAAGTTCTCCATTAATTTCAATGAAATTTTATGGAAATTTTGGCCATGGGCTGAGGAAGAATAGATTAAATTTCAGGGCGGATCCAGGAATTTTTTCACTGTTACTCCCCCGCATTATACATATGTATGAATGAGCTGATTTTCATTCAGCTTCTAGTGACAATGGTGTTGGCAGAGGTGTGCACTCTCTGTTAGTTCTCTGTCTTCCGTCTGTCATTCCTCTCTGTCTCTCTTTATGATCTCTTCCTTTTTTTCATTCCCCTCATTTCTTCACTTTCTCTCTTTTCCATCTGTAATTCCTCATCTTTCTTTCTCTCTCCTCATTCATTCCTCCTCTTTCCCACCTTTCCTTATTCCTTTTTCTCCTTTACTTTGAATCTTTCTTCCTCTTTGTCCCTTCCTTCCTTCTCTCCTTGTCTTCTCCAGCAAAATCAAAATCCCCCACCCCTGTCTTCGTTGGCATGCACCTCCTCCACCTGATGACCCTGCCTAAAGCAATTTTCTCCCTCTTCCTCTCCTTCTCCTATAAAATGCCTACATTTCACTGACTTGGGTCCAGCATCATTTTTAAAACAACTTGCTAAGAATAACCAATTCTCCACGCAAAATCATCTGCCCCCCCTTCCACATACACCACAGCATTCGATTTTTCTATTTTCAAGTTCTTTTTTTAATATTTTTTTCTACCGTTTTCTCTTCCTCCTCCTCTTCGAAGATATGATTTTAGTTTTAAAAATACCGCGTTGTTTCAATTCTTCTTCCTTGTTCACAGCAGATAGTGGCAGATATTTATATCGCTCGTCTACCGCAGATCTCACACGTACATGAATAATGGGCTGATACAGTGCCCACAGTCTAGTTACTCATTCACAAGCTGTGAGCAGAGCAGGCCTCACAAAATCATACAATTATTACACACTGATTTATTCAAACTGTTGTCGTCATCTTGGTTGTTATGGTCACAATGTTTCGGCCACTCTACCCTTCAGTCTTCTGCATGCATATCTAATCCGATGAAGTTCCTGATTTTCAAACTGAACCCTTTATTCAATCCATGGGAGTTGACTTTTATCATTCTCCAGCCCATGCTAGGCAATGTCTCATTCTTAATTCATTTCGTTGAAAGTTTGTCTTAGTGATGTTGCTTCTGGTCATTCTGTTGAATTCCACTGACTTACCAAGGGATTGAACTCATGATCCCCAGCAATGCTTAACCAAGATGAGGACAACAGTTCAAATAAATCAGTGTATAATAGTGAAAATGTTTCATTATCATACAACTTAATCAGATCAGTCATGGCAATACAGGCCAAACATCTTTAATCTGACATTCTGTTTCCTGGCAGCTCCCATGGTCCACATATATAAGTTTGCAAATCTGCCACCAGTGCTTAGGCACCAAACTGTTTTGGTGACCTAATCCCCTGTTAATTCCATATTTTCAACTGTATTTTGGCCCTTCGGAATGTCACCCAAGAGACCAAGAGGTGCTAAAGATGGTACAAGAGCTAAAAGGTGTGAACATGGAACATTATGCTTGAAATTGTGGAATTACTGACAAATTTAGATGAAAGAACTTCCGTAAAAAGTTTGTGTTAGAACTATGGGGTTATATCATCCACTGTGTATAATTTAAAGAAACAGAAAGAGCAGATTTCCGATTTTTTTTTTTTTTTTCTTCAAAAAATGGGTCTCAAAGGTCAATTTCAATAGTCCCTTAATTGTCAGATCCCAAGCTTGCTGGGTTGAAGAGGTTTCAACCTGTAAAGCTCAGCTCCTCCAGAGATAAAGATAATTCATAGCTGGAAACAAATGATTATTTTCCACTTTTGCACATGTACTGAACATAACGTATGCTGACCAATATAGATTATTTGTCTGCGGTGAACAATTTTACAAACCGAATGCCTGCATCAACAGCACTATGCTGGGGCATTATAACCTGGATAATGCCAGGTCACCCTACCAGTGCTCATGGGATAACGATGTTGTTTCTATGTTTATAAAATGCTGTCTTGATTACAATGTATACAATTCGTGCCTGGAAAGCTTCCTGTGGTTGACACTTTCTGAGTGTCTTTATTCATTGGTGAGTTATGGGGGATTGGAAGCATTGCAGCTGCATATGCCTTCAAAATCTGTCCAACGTTCCCATCATTTATACAAGAAATCTTTTCAAGGTCCAAAAGATCATGAGCAAATGCTTACACAGCAGAAAGATTTCTCAACAATACCTCGAAGGTTCAAATGACAACGACTACATTTCAGAAGACAATTCACAAAATACAATATTTTTTAGAAGAGAGGAGAATCATACAATCAGCCCCCCCCCCAATTTAATGGAATAAAATTTCATGAATGATTAGAAATATCTGGTAGGAAACGACACCCTATTTTGAAAACACAATCAAATTCATTAAATTTATAAGTACTGATTGAGTACCCCTTACCTAGAATGCTTGGGACCAGAAGAGTTTTGGATTTTAGAATATTTGCATGTGGGATATATTAGGGATGGGGACTTGTGATGTAAGGAGAGTAATCTTGAGTTTTTCTAACAAGGAAGGGGAAGGAAAATATCCAAATTTCGCTTTATAAGCATTGCTATGATTGGAGAGGACAAAATATGTTCACCACCATCACATTCGGATAGTACACCTGAAGAAGGCCATAGAATGGATTGGCTGATATGTTGTGTTAGTAACACAGGCAACGAGGAGTTCAATTGTCCGAACAACTCTTTGAAGGATACATCTTGTTATAAACCTACGTTAATAATTTACTAATGTTTTTCTTTTCGATCTATACTGTTGTCATGACTACCATTTGAACTTATTTTATATACGTATACCAAGGAGTCTTTCTCTCTTTCCCTCTAACTGTACTTCTCTTTTCCTCTTTTATACTCATTATATGCCTTTCTCTTTTCTTCTTTCCCTCTCCTGTTTCTCTCCACCAGAGTCACTCACTCTTTCTGTTAGCCTCTCTATTTCTTTCTCATTTTCTCTAACACTCATCAGTTATTCTTCCTCTTCTCTTTCCTGCATTTCTTTCTTCCTATTTCTTTCTACTGTTTTCCGAATCTCACTCCTCATACAATCTCATTTATTTTCTCTCTCTCTGTCTCTCGTTTTTTTTCTCTTTATCTTTCCTCTCTTCATTTCTTTCTCTTGTTCCTCATCTTTTACACTTTTCATCTTCTCTCTCCCCCTTTTTTCTCAAGCTTTCAATTTATATCCCTTCTTCGCTTTCCAACTCTTTTCTTTTCCTTGTATCTCCAACTCCCCTTCTCTTTATCCCTGTCTTCCTTTATACTTCCCTCTCCCTGATTCTTCCATCTCTCTCTCTCTCTTGACTATTCTTGTTCATTCCCTTCTACCTCATTCTTTCTTTTTTCTATTCCTACCTCCTACTCTTTCTCTCTCCTCTCCCTTTCCCAATTTCACAAGCAATGTTCTCCTTTGACCCTCCCCCTTCTCTCTGTTTCTTCTCTTTCCCTCACTCCATCCCTTTTCTCACCATTCTCTTTCTCTCTGTTCTTCACTCTCTCTCCCCCCCCTTATTTCTCTCACTTTCCTGGCCTCATCCTTATTTCTCTCCCTCTCTCTTCCCCCTCTCCTTATTGAGTTCTCTCCCCATTACCACCCCCTTATTTTCTCCCCTTCCCCTAGTACAATAGCCACAACCACTTGTATTAGAAAGTGCACTGTCTGTGTCTGCCAGTCTGTCTGTGTGTCCTCCTCAGGCATTCAACGTGCAATATATGTAACATCCCCCCCCCACAGTAGCAGCAGCTGCAGCGTGTGTTTCCATGGTGATACTTGCATTACTTGGTGTTGGTTGCTGGGTTTTAATTAAAACCAGGTACATGCAGGTCATTAGCTCTTTGATTGGATTGGGCACTACTTTTTATCTCTGCCACTCCCTGACAGGGTTTTCAAACATGAGTAAGCTCCCTGCCATTCCGTGCTATACAATTCATTAATATTTGAGAATGATTAGTATTAAGAAGTGGCAGGGATAGTTTTTGCAGTGAAATATTTCATCAAGTATGGCAGGGATGAAAAGTAATCCCGGATTGGATTCACTGTCCTCTGGTCACTATTGGGATGAAGGAAAAGAACAGTCTTGTTTGCTTTGGGATTTTTTTTGTTGCCCCTGGATGTTCTCATTTTTAATAATTGAATGTCTATTTCCAAAGTGGATGTTCCCCCAAAGCTGCACTCCCACCATTGAACTTGGAGAGGTAGAGTCAGGGTCAATCCCAGATGACTGAAGCATCTTACATTCAGCACTGCCCACCTCAATCATGTGAAGGGCCCTACACTAATTTTGACCTTGTGTCATATCCTGCCCTCTTGGAGAGGCAAATAAGTACCATTTTCAATTGAAAACCATGAAAAACCATGAGGATTCAGAGGATCTAAAATTTGGAATAGTTGATTTTGTGGACTATTAGCTCTACTTTGATTCTTCTTCCATCAGGAAGGATTTATCTAATGAATTTAATATCAAACTCCAAGGATATTAATTTTATTTTATTTTATCATCAAATCATTTTTCTCTCGTGGCCTGGTAGCCCATGCTTTGTGGCCCAGTTCCAGTCTGCTTCATGTAGGTTGGCAACCATCAGCCAAAAGGGTAATCGTAGATACAACAAGTCCACTCATAAGTACTGACGATGTTCAATCTTCAAAGTTTAATCCATGAACATCATTTGTCTGAATATACTAACAAAAGAAATTGCTGCCCTAAATTAACTTCAAACTGACCAAAGTCTTGATTAGTAAATATCATATTAGGCATCATACAATGATGGATTGATAATTTCTGTTCTTAATTTTTCCCCCTTTGTTTTTCATTTAGAGTAATTCCAGCATATTACCTCTAAAAAACAAAAAAACTGAATTATTTTTGCATAGATGAATTATAACAATACATATTTTAGTATAAATGTATTTTTTAAAAAAAACCCAAAACACATATCTTGAACTAAGTTTTTATGTTCGTGTCAGTATTTTACTATTCTGTATATTTTCTGTGTTTTTTAATCATTTTAAAATAGAACTGGGTAGAAAATGGAATTTTTTCTTAATGTGAGAAACAAATCAGTTTCATACATGATAAATCTGAGATGCTTGTATTTGTTTTCAATCCTACTAATAAGACACTGTTAGTATCATCATCATCATCATTATTAGCAGCTACAGTAGTAATAGTTGTAGTGATATAGATGTGAACATACAAATACATGGCTGTTTGCTTTTGCGTGTGCAAACACCCCGACACAGGATTTGCATTACCCCTTCCCCCCTTTCTGTTTGCTTTAGCATGACAGAAACCAACAAACAAACAAAGAGTGACAACGGCTTTTATATCAGATTTATATAAGATTAATGTGACAGAAAAGTCTTGCTGTAGAGAGTAACAATAAAATGATTTTTCAGGGGAAACAGTTTAGTAAAACCATCATTTGTTTTCGTATCCATCTCAATCAGTTGATATATATCAAAGTCTATTCGGGTCTATTTACAGACTTCAGTTTGTTTATGTCTATCAATTTTCCCATCGATTGCGGTCCGTCTCGATAAGTTTCTTTGGAGTTTAATAAATCAATGTTAATCAGTTCATATCTGTCTGTGGCTGTGATACTGTTCGTTATCAGTCATACAGTATTCATATTTAGCTCTCTATAGTTCAGTCACTGAGCTTAACTTAGTTTGGCACAAGGCTGTAGGAGTTAAGGGCTCAATGAGGACTACACTCTCTACACTATTAAATGATTGAAAAGATTAGTTTGCCAACCATCATGCCATAGTTATTTTCTAAGCATAGCTTAGTCTGGCTCAAGGTCGCACTTGTTGGGGCCCCAAGTAAGGATTGAACTCATTGCGCCATATTGGGCACTCCTTAATCTTAGTCCAATGGATGAGGTCGAGAATTATTCCTTGCAACTGGTATCGTGTTGGCCGATACAACCTGTCTTATTAATTAGAGAGGAGATGGACTCTGCCAAGTAAACCCCATCACCCTGAGAAATCCCCTGAATATCTGGAAAATCTACTTGTCATGGGATATTTTGATTCGATTTTACTTTTGATACAAAGGGTTATAAGAAATGTTTCATCTTGTCAATAAAGTAAAACATGATCAAGAATAATGATTATTTTATTTGTAAATGTTTTCATGTGTCCTTTAGTTCTTTTACTCATCTGTTGTTATATATATATATATATAGAGAGAGAGAGAGAAGGTCGTAATGAATTGTTCTCCGGTTAGACTACGCACCACTTGTTTCCTGTGAATCTATTGATTGATTAATACTGTAACAAGGAAACCTCTGGTTACTTGAAAATCTAGCACTACTGATGTCACTCAATTGTCAACCATTTATACTCTCTGGCCCTTAACCAAACAGAGGTGGCAGTAGATGAGATCACAATCAGTGGTGGAAATTGATCTTGGGAACTAATGGCACCTTAAGGTCTGTGAGGTTGAGGTTTTATAGGAAGAATAGTAAATGCTATCCCCGCCCCACTGGAAACGTGAAAATCGAGGACCACCATACCTCTGCCTTTCATCATAATTGCTGAGAGTAGTCTTCCCTCAACTATCTAACAATGAATCAGGGTGATTTTATTCTACAAAAGTTTATAATACACTGTGGCATGATGATGTTATACTTGTTTGAGCAACCAGATTAGTTCAATATCAAATAGTCCATGGCCCGTCAATTTACTGACAAGTTTCACTAGAGAATCAGCGCAGGCTCGGTTGATAGCTCTTATTGATACTATGTGTGATATATATACGATGGGAAGAGAGGGGGTGTAGAAAGTTAGGTAGTTTACTAAGAGGGTAGAAAAGTAGAGGTCTAGAAAGAAGGTTAGCTAGTTTAGTAAGTGTGTAGGAAGAGAGACAGAGTGGGGAGAAAAATAGGTTATGCAGCTTAATAAGAGGTAGGAAGGGAGCTGATGGCTGCTACTCATACTATGTGTGAGAGACACGGATCTTGATGATTACTATAACTTGAAAAATTAACCGACAATTAATCTTGAGGCTGGTCTGAATTTGGCGAATCAACTCTCTCTCTTCTTCAATGTCCTACTCATTGTTAGTAAGTCAAACAAAAATAGTCTACAGAATTATTTTTCATTACATTTCTTTTATTTTTTAGATAAAAGATTTTTTTTCTTGCTTTTTAAGACTTAACTATTTTTACTTTTTACCCAAGCAGCCAGGGCGATGTGAGGTCACCTTTGGCTGTTATAAATAAGTTTGAAATAAATCATTCGGGGAGAGAGAGAGAGAGAGAGAGGCAAAGTATTGGCCAGACTTTACAGTCGTGTTCAGATCAATGAAAATTATTGGTGATCTGACATGAGTTGATTTGTTTTACTTGAAACCAGTCTACATTAATATTGTAATCAACATTAATTGTTACCTTGCGTCAATCGGCAGACAGACTTTGTCTCCCACCCAGGGGGCGGAATCATTGATTTCGAAAATCAGGGATAGGCTGGCCCTATACAATGCAGAAGAACACATTGATTGTTACTTTCTGTCTGAATATATGAGATGAGGAATTATTATTATACATAGATTTATTTGGAGTATTGTCCTCATCTTGGTTGTTAGTATGTTCACAACATTTTGGCCTTTATACACTTTAGCCTTCTTCAAGTATATTTTTTTCTGTATTCGGTAACGCTTTTGGAATCTTGAGTCAAGCCCATTCTCATTAAATCTGCATCCTCAGTCCACCGTGTATGCCTGGGGGGGATCGTGTACTCGATTATCTCATTTCAATGCCTGTTTTTTAAAGATACTTGAACCTTATTGTTAAAATAATCATTTCAAGTTTTCAAGAATACACAATTGCCGAATTCGCTGATGTCACTTTCATACTAATTTCTTTAGGAAAGGCATGAATCCAACTCTCTCTTCATCCTGGAGCACTGTTGGTCATTTCCACTTTAATCTTGTCCTTGGTGTGCTAGAATGGGACATGTACAGTTTTTTATTTGAGAGACTCCATATAACCACTTAGTATGGCTGGGTATATCTCTGACCATACCTATCTTAGTGCAACAGGGAGAAATGTTTTGTAGGGATTGATCTCTAGTAATCAGGCATCAAATATAGTTTTAGCTTGCTTTGTCCAAAGATAATGGAGCTAGTCCTAAAGAATCAATGTATAATAGTAACCATATATGATCTTGGAAATTAGGAAGGAAAGTAGACCAGAGGGTGTAATGGCTGAAATGCTGTGATGAAAAGATAGAATGAAAGAATCAAGGTATTATCAGTAGTATAGCTGAGGGTGGGTGGGGGAAGGCTATTAGGAAACTCTCCAGCCCCCGATTGAGGGGGTCTTATTCAAAGCTCTTTTTCATGTACCTGATCTGTTCATGCCTTAAATCCAATGTACATTGAGCTGATGTCAGCCTTTTGGGTTCTTTTTCACTAATTGAGTAACGGTGCATATCTATTTATTGCAAATTCCCCTCTAGCATACAAACTGACTAGGGCCCTTTGAGGAACCAAGCCCCTGCCCAACCCTTAAATCTTCAGCTATGTCTGTGTATAATTATACATCTTAGCAATTCGGACAAACATGGATCTCGGCCAGATTGATCTTCATTTATCTGTTGGAAACCAAGGTTCCACGATACATTGGATGGAAGGGGTAGTTTGAGGTTATAATACATTCATTTATTTCTTGTTGCTCGCAGCCTAGCCAGTCAGAGGGTTTGAGAGGATAGAAAGGGGCTTTTGGCTTGAGCATAGTGTACGGATCAGTCTCATCCTCACGATGAGAGGCCCTTTACATGATCCTTAGCTGCTTATGGCACCAGGTATTCCTAAATTGTCACCCATGCAGGTACTGACCTGGCTCGATGTTTCTGAAACGGTGATCATACTAGAACTTATGTGTCCGAAGTTATTCAGCCCATAACAGAACATATGATGGGGGTGAAGAGTAGGGGGAATAACTGGCTGATTTAAAAACATACAGGAGTGACACAGTTTGCTCACTGCACTGGTGGGTGGGAACTGGTGGGTAAGGCTTGATTACCAGACAGATATTTACAACCGTGAACTCAGGCTGTTGTCTGATGAGTCATAAAACCCAATAATGAATTAAACTAAGCTTTCAGGTGACTGTTTGATGGCCACCCTGTAACTGTTCATTGCACAAAACTTATCAGGACCGGGAGGGGGGGCTAGCCCCCCCCTCTCTGGCCACCATTCCCTTGCATTGATCTCTGTAAATACCTTGTGTCTCTTTACTGGACACCTTTTTCCTTATTGAATGAAGAAAAGGTGATTCAAGCATAATTGAGAGGAAAATATGTTCTCTATTCTTATGTCCAAACAACTTGGGAAATGGTGGCTGTCTCTTTGATGAGGACTCTGACAACCAAGATGGGGATATTAGTCTAAATACATCAGTGTATAATAAAGACAATTTTTTTATCTCAGAAATTCACATAGAAATTATTGCAACTTAATTATAATAGCCAGGATACATACAAACATGTACTGTGTAACACTTATCAATGAGTGTACAAATATTGCACTCCAATCCTAGGCAGAATTGCTGGGAAGTGACCCTTGAACAGAGTGCAAAGCAAAGATACTCTAATTTGAACCCATAATTTCTCTCAATTCTTACGCAAATAACCCCATCTTTTTTGATGGATACTCTGCTAGTGTATAATAACGATAACTATGCATCTCAGAAGTTTAGACAGGAATAATGAAAATAATTTTTTAAAATTGAAAAAATAAAAATAAAAATCAAGGCTTTTAGAAACTGTCAACCAAAACTGTCACCACAGGTTTTTCTTGCGGGCTATGTATATATATATGTATATGTATGTATGCTGTATGATGCCTACTGACTGTACCAATGGAGCTGGAAATTTAAACATTTATTCTTCATTATGTCTAGAAACCTTTTTTTGGTTGACTGCACTTCAATAAGTTTTTAGTGCGGTATTCAATTTGTAATGTCACTTTATGCTAAATTGTTCCCTTAGTTTGTGTCTCGTGATGATCACATTGTTTTTTGTTTTTTTGAAAATTCAGACTTCTTTAGTTATCACTGCCTAAGAAAAAACAAGAGAAGCAACCTATTCATTGATCATCCCTTTTTCTAATTTTTTAATTGACCACTCCTAACACAGGATGTTATCAAAAAACGTGACACCTTCATAGTGACTAACTGAACCTGTTCTTATTTATTTCTCTCCAATATCAGAAAGATATGCTTGTGCAGCGTCACATACACCTTCATGATAAATGAATCCAATCACAAACAGGTCTCTGACCTTCAGGGGCAAGAGAAAGAGACATGATCTGATCTGGTTAACCTTTCTCTCGTCTCTTTTTTTTGATGATCTTCTTCTGCACTTGTTACCTGTTATTTTGCACGTATTAAATCCCCCCCTTTAATTGTGGTCTTTGATCTCCGCTGCTTCTTTCTTGGACAAAAGCTGATTTCTGATGTGAGAGCGGAGAAAAAAAAAGTTACGACTCGACATTTCTTTACGAAGCATCAAAGGTGGAATCAGTTTGTGTTGTTGACAATTGCAGTTTCTAATAACACAAACGGTACATCAAAAAAATGGTTCACTTAATTGCATTGTTTTCTCTATCCCCCACCACCACTCATCTCTATCTATTTCTTCCACTCCTTTATATATATACACACACACACACATGCATGCATACACTCTTACGAGTCTAGTATACATGTACATATTGTTATGCACATGTATTTATATATACACATTTACACATAGATGGTGATGTGTGTGTATATGTGGATATATATATATATGTATATATATATATATATATATATATATATATATATATATATATCTCCGTTAAACAATAAATGTTGAGATATGAATAGACTGAGATAGATAAAAAGATAATGAAGAGATTGAGATAGATAGATAGCTAGATATGAACTGACTGAGATAGCTAGATAGATACGGACAGAATGTGACAGATACATGTATATGAGCAGATAGTAATCAATAGATGGATGGATATGAACAGACTGAGATAGATAGATAGATAGATAGATAGATATGAACAGACCGAATGCTCTTCATTTTTTCTCCTCAATGTCTGAAAATGAAACCATTTCAGATGCGGTACTGTTTGAACATCTTTGAAAACTTGCTGATTCAAAATCCAAGAACAAAGATAAAGACAGACTTGGTTGGCGCCACAAGACAAGGAAACAATCAATTATTCTCTGCTAATTTATGGGGTTGTCGTGGGGTGGTGGTGTTGATGGTTGTTGGTGTGGGGTGTGGGTGATTATTGATGCTTTGTTTATTCTGACTCTTCCAATCAAGCTCAACATTTGTAAGCAAATGAAAAAACTCATTGTTCATATTAATAAGTTATGCTTAGGGCAGCACAAGACCAATGTAAAGAAGTAGAACTGGAAGATTGTGTAGCACCATCCTCCAAGTGAACAAAGCCCTTCCGTCTCTTGAATATTTCCTAAAACTCTTGATATCTTAAACTGCTTGATACTGCTCCTTATTGAAATTGGAACTCTTCTTCAAATTGAATTTAAATAAATATTCAAACTTTTCTGCGAATAGAATTTTGAAAAATTTGCCTAAAAGTGAAAGAAAAGTAAACTTGATCAGTAGTTATTCCCTTTGATATTGATGTTAAAATAATCTTTTATGAATTCGAGAGGTAAAAAATAGAGACTTATAATGATAGTAAAAATATGACGACCGTCATTCTTTTTCAGTTGGTAAAATTCTGATGCGTCTTGTGTGAAAGGTTATCAAACCGGAACGCTACTTACTATATTTCTTTAAAAGAGCTTCAAATGAAGCAAAGGTCAGGTGATTTTTTTATGCAATTATAAAACTCTCAGGAACTCCTTACAACCTCTTGTGGAATGCTAGGATTCTGTGGATACCCAGTTGAAAATAGTTCTTCTTCTTCAGCTGCCTTTTAGTGTCCGTTGGCGGACATAGACCCTCCCCAAGATTCACCATCTCTATCACGGGTATTGCGGAGCCAATACTTCCTAAACTTCTGTAGTTCATTACGCCATCTTGTTTTACTGGCCACGGTTTCACATATGATCTCTGGGGATTGATAATGTGAGTATTCATGTCTAGCGGTTTACTATCATTCTTGCAACATGACCCAGTCCATTACCATTTGAGTTTTCTAATGTATTCTACAATATCTTAGACTCCAGCTTTTTCTCTAAGATACTAAAATGTTAGTGTATTCTTATAGTGGCCTTATGCCAGATTAACCTTTGTTCTGTAAATATCTAGAGCATTTGCCATTGAACAGTATTTAGTAAGTTAATCTTATAGTACAGTGTTCAATTAGTACGCTCATTTTTTTTCTCTCCTTGTGTTAGGCATACCCAAGTTTAACAAGTAACTATACTTTGTCCTGAAACATATATATAGTTGTATCTCTCTGAAATGATGAAAGTATAGTTAAGTGAATCATAGAACCAATAGTATTTAAGTAATTTGTTAAAAATAAAAATATCAGACCCCTAAAACCTTAATAATAACCTTTTGGATAATTCATAATACTGGTTCAATAATACTACTAATTACTTCCTAATTGATGTATAAATACAAATAAGCATGTAAATAATGTAATAATCTTATTATATGATATATTTATTATAATTATGTCCATCCGTCTGTCTGAGAAGAGTCTGGATACTAGATATAAATCAAGATGATTATAAATGATATCTAGAATTTAGGAATCATTTTTGTAAAATTTTATATTCTTTTCTTCTCACTGAAAATCTTTCACCAAAAGATTTTTTGTCGCAAATTGGGGGCTTCTTGCTTAAGTGGAATTTTCTTATAAGATTCCTTTGCTCTGAGAGGTACCACCGTGTATATATTTATGTTCTAAGTATACTAGTTTAGCCTTATTGTCAAAAAATGATGGCAATATTTGAGTGGATTTGAAAATACAATTATATAAAGAGATGTGAATCCGATTCAATTGAGAAATTGTCACAATTTAAATTTTCTCGTGTACAATCATCTTTCTCGTACAAGTAATGGAATCATCTTCTTGGGGAAGTGATTATTGCATAGAGATATGTAACTTAAATCTTTTGAGGTGTTACAGACAAAAAAATATAGACATACACTTGGCATATTACATAAACAGATATTCTTCAACCAAAGTTGTCAGGCCTGTACCAAGAGGAAAATGTTATGGGGGTAGTTCTATTTGTTAATCTAGTTTTCAGACAAAATCTTGGAGATTCTACATTTTTTGTGTAATTCATATGTAAGAATGGCTAATAATTGCATAATTCATTTCAAAATGATTTATTTTTACTTTCCTATTTTGTTTTATTCTCATTTCCTTATCTAATTTCTATCTTCAAAAAATTGGGGGTTGGGCTTGTTACGGGCATGGCTGTCCTGGCCATGTAACCTTGTCGTGTCTGTTGCCCTTGGTCAATCGTAACAGTTTTGGCAAAGCCACACCCTTGTACCACTACCCTCCTGCCTGGCCGCATCAACTACAGACAAGTAGTCAGACAACCCAACCGTGCTGCACTACCCCAACCATCCCCCCCCGGCCACCCCCCATTCTGCCCCACCCTGTTCTTGGCTAGACAGGGATCACAAATAATGACAAATTAATCAATAAAACACCAGAAGCCACAAAAGGTCAAACGTCTTTGTTGACACAAACATACTAAGAAGTAAAGACATACTGAGAGAAGCAGCAGGGAAATGGTTTGAAAGTTCTTTTTTGACCTGGTGTCATACAGTGATATATATCTGTTTTTCATTGGGTATACCGCTGAAAAACATAGCTTTATTATTGTGTATCACTTTGTGAAATATTATACTATGAAATAGACCTATTTTTTTATTGGGTATTATACTTTGAAATATATCTACTTTTTATCGGGTATCATACAGAAGAGTTATAGCTTTTTATTGGGTATCATATGGTAAAATCATAGCTTTTTATTGGGTATATCTATTTTATTTACCAGTCATTGTACTATACCTATTATTTTATTAGTCAACATACTGTGAAATATACTTAACACCGATTATTTTTTAGTTGGTCATACTGTTGAATATAGACATATATACATGTGTATACGGGCTGTCATTCTATGAAATATATCTATTTTTTTTATATCAGATATCATACTGTGAAATACACTTGATATATATTTTTTTAATGAGTAGTGGATTTTGGATTTTTTGAAATCCGCTAACAGTCAAATATACCTTTTTTTTTTTTCGTGGCTTCTGGTTTATATAAAGTGCCATAAAGCTAAGTGTAAGCATTGTTCATATCTAAGATTGTAGACAAGATGCACCTTTCATATTTTGCATACATAACCCCATAAAATGGTATAATCTATATTTTGCTTAACAATTTGGTGGGTACCAAAAATATTACAAACCATAGCAATGATCCTATATTCTTTTCATCAAAATTTCAAAACATATTGCAGTAATTTGAATATCTTCTTCAATGTTTTAATTTTGGTTTTAATTGCAAAAAAGAATAGTATCAAGTTAGATGATAAACAGTGAAAATTTTGCATAATCAGAGCAGATTTTAGGATGTTTTTAATGTTAATTCTTGTCATGCAAAATTGACTTTGATTATACTCTGACTGATGTCTTCCGACAGAAGAATTTAACCTCTCTAATTGAAAATCTTTCAACAATAAAGTAGCTTTTATACAAGTATGGGATTCAATGAAAATGGGTCAATTTGGTGATTACTTGACTGGATTTTGATGAAATATTTCTAACTTATTACCTAAAATATAGAGAAAAGTACATTTGTTTACAGCAGGTGCCCATTACCTATTAAATGAAAGGTCAATTGACATTGTCTGCTTTCCTCACTGATATGTGATGAAAGCCCGCTTCAATTAATGAGCGTCTCATGTAACAGCTGAAGCATAGATAACCATTTATGAAACACTGTCATAATTTTGATAAGGTAGTGAACTTCTCTGGATTGAATTCAAAGTTGTACATCTCCTAGACTGGCTGCAAACAAGGCTGAAGAGCCTACACTGCCCAGTTATTTACCTGTAGCCAGGGGATGAAGAGATGGATTCATGCCTTTCCCATTAATGCAGAATGAACATAAACTGTCCCAGCCAGAGTTTGAACTTGGTTCACAGATTCTTTTTTCCCTACTGTTAACCATCAGGCCACCTACACATCTTGTCTATCATTGATGTCTCAATACAAAATAGGATTTCATATTTTGTTCTTTTATGAAAATTCACTTTCTTTTTGCTCATTTAATTTCGTTTCCAGCAAACTATATTTTAAAATTGGGAAATTTACAATATGGTACAGAGTAAAAAAGAAAAAGAAATCACTAATGAAATATATTACTTTGCACGTAGATAAATGGATAGGTAAGTAAGTAATGATGTTTGTGGGTAAAAAGTTGGGGTTGGGAGATTATCTCTATCTCTAACATAAAATATGTCTGGCACGCCAAGTCAATCGTAGTTTCATAAATACATCTTGTATGGGTTTGCTCTTCTATTCTGAGTGGAAAGGCTTCGACTTGTCTCGGTGATGGGGTAAAATGGGTTTTGGGGGTTGGGTGTGTGGAATCGTCTGGCAGTTCATCTCGAGGACAAAAACAATTTCATATCTTCACCTCAGTTGTCTGATAAATTCCGATATCAAAATCTTTTTTTATTTGTGGATTTTTATTATCGGTTTATTCGATAAAAGCCAAAATGGTTGCTTTATTTGGAAAATGTATTGATGAAAACTTTGGTAGAATCTTGGCAATTTATTTATTTTCAATCTATAAACTAGTAGACCTACTCAGCTCAGCCTGGGTTTTTATTTTGAAAAGAAAAACACAATGAATTTACTATTGAAATTAATAGATATTTTAGAGTAGAATTCACCTCATATTTTTCAAATGAATCAATGTTTGAGTATTAAACTGGAGATACGCATTTTTCAAATGAACTAATGTTATGGAATAGAAGTCTCGAGGGATATTTTTTGAATGAATATTGGTCTCAAGACGGTTTAACATAGGTCAAATTGAAGAATTATCTTTTTACTACCACCCAACAATTTTGCCTAATTAATCGATTGTCTTCTAAATTTTTTTAATAAGTGGGGGAACAATGTGCCAAAGAAACAACTTTTTGGCCTTATAAAGTATGTCAATATGTTCATTATCATAGTCATAATTAACAAAAAGAAGGGTAAGTAACTCTGATGGTTATGACAGTGATAACTGATTATTCTCTAGTTAATTCCCATGAAGAAATTAGAGCCTTTTGTAAGTCAAAATGGCATAAAGTGAAGAAACAATTACCATTAATTTACAAAGGAAAGATTTTTGAGCATTGTCAGACCTGAAATGGTAGGATGGTTTGTCAGGCTTAGTCATTTGAGGTTGTGGTGGTGGGGAGCACACTTGACTGAGTTGTAGGAGAGGAAGAGGGTGTGCACTGTCTCTATAATGGCTTCCTGCAAAACAAAAGCTGAACACAACTTCTGCTTTTCACCTTTTTTTAAAAAAAAAAAGCAAAATCTTTAGTAAGTATAGAAAAAACGTTTTTCTTTTGTTTTGTTTTTGGTTGTAAAAAAACCTCCCTAGAGGTTTTTAGTGGGGAGGTTCAACTTACAATGTAAGTTTTTGCTTAAGTGATCCCTTAGTTTGTGTCCAGCTGCGTTCATAAAATTTTTAGATAATTCAGACGTTTAGTTATCCAATGAATGGCAGAAAGAGTTACTTATTCATTGATCACCCCTCTCTCAAATATTACAATTGATCATACGCTGTTAAGAGACATTGGTTAGTTTCTATTAAGCGACTAACCAGACCTGTAAGAAATGAATTTTTGCTTCCTTGTCTGTGACATTTGTTGTTGGAGTCACTGGAACTGATTTTGGTCAGATTCCAGAGTACTTTTACCATTCCTTTGTAGATTTTTTGTATTTTATGCTGATGTAAACCTCGAAAACAAAAAAGTCAGTTTTGTTTTGATTTTCTTTTAAAAATCCCCCTCCCACTTCTGCCATTCCACTGAATGTAACATTTTGTTCCAAGACTGGAATCGTTGCCTGCAGGGAACTCTGCAAAGGTCGAGTGCTGGTATTGAACTATTGATCAGACGATTGATCGCCCCCAAATGTATCTGTGGAATCTATAATACACAAATGCGTTTATATTTCTGCTCATTGATCATCTTTGATCCCAGGATTTTCTGGTTGCTTTCGATTAAACCAAGAACCACAAAATTGCCAAAAGAAAAGAAAGAGAAGACCAGTTTGGTTACTCATTCAGTAGAAACTGTCACATGACCAACTACTTTTGGCAGCATGCTATGTTATGGCAATCAATTAAAAAATTGGGAAAAAAGATTATCTATGAATAAGTTTCTTCTCTCACTTCTTGTTTGTCTGTGGTGGACAAAAAATAATGGTCCAATTTAGCATAAACCAATGTTGCAAATTTAACCCATCACTAAAAACTTAATTAGGGAGAAATTTTGAAAAAACAAAAAGCAAGTTTTTTTCTAGACATAATAAAAAGTAAATGTTTTAATTTTCAGCCCTCTAATTCCATTGGTATGGCCTGTACACACGATTCTTACATAGCCAGCCAGACTAATTTAAAAACTGAAGAAACCCAAGTTAATAGTTTTGGTTGACAGTTTCAACAATCACAGTCTCGTAGCCTAGGATCATCTGATTTAAAACCAATTTTTTATTTCATTGAAACTCTTCAAATTGGTCTCTCACCGAAAAATCTGCTGAAGTAATTTGAGAATGTCTCTGATATTCTCAATGTGAAATTTGAACTCTGGCAAGAATACTCATGGATTTGTTAACTGTTTACTTTCATCTTAATTTTGTAGGTTTTTCTACTTTATCATAACTTAACTCAGGCCATCAATCTACAACAGTGAGTTAACAATGCAAATTGGAAAAAAGAATGAACTTGAGATTCGAATGCATGTCACTTTTACCTAAGGGAGCTTACTAAACTACAAGCTGCTCTTACTTCCTGAGCTACGAGAACTTTATGGCTTGGGCAAAGATCAAATGTAACCCATGAACATATTCTGCGATACCGATCTTGATGGCGCAAGTTTGGTTTTCATTTTTGTTTCTGTACTAGTAGTATCAGTAAATTTTTTCATTGCATTTCATCACAACTTAACTCAGGCTGTCTATCTACCTTATTCAGACTGATAGTGTACATAGGTGCACTTTGAATTTTGCATCCATTTTGAAAACATAATCAGGTCACATAACCATTAGATTTGTATAATTTTGCCAAGAATGAAATCCATATCTTGAAAGCTTTGAAATGATACATGACTTCTCTTGCTTAGTAACCATTAAGAAAACCCAGTTGTGACTGAGTTAAGTGTGCAAAACCTGAAATAATGAATAAGTTGGTGATTAGATTCAAACTTGCGTCCCTTATGCTTAGGGAAGCCTGGTAAACCCCCAACTATTCTTACCACATAAGCCATGAAAACTCTACAGCTTGGTGGAGTGATTTGGAGTGGAGAGTTGGTTTAAGGGTTAGATTTGATGAGGATGAATTATAAAAAGTTACATGAATTTATCACTATAGATGTAGCAGATCTTTACTACTAGTGAATAGTGATTTAGATCCTCACTGGGTGCTCTGTATGTGAAGCCTTGTGCGAGATTAAGCTAAGCTCTAATAGAAATTTGGTCAGTTTTCGTGAGATCGATGTGGAAAAATTGATAATTTTTAACGTGTGATTGATGGTAGAAAAAGAGGATGAATATGTATGTGTGCATATGTATATCTATCTATCTGTGTGTGTGTGTGTGTGTATATCTATCTCTATGTGCATATGTATCTATCTCTGTGTGCATATGTATATCTATCTGTGTGTGTGAGTGTGTATGTATATCTATGTGTGTGAGTGTGTATGTATATCTATCTGTGTGTGTGTGTGTGTGTATATATATATATTTATCTCTGTGTGTGTATATGTATATCAGAAACTGTCAGCCAAAACAGTTAACATACGTTTCTTCAGTTTTCAAGTTGACCCAGCTGGCCATGTATGTATCATATGTAGGAGTCACATGGATGAAGCTAGAGGGCTGAAAATGTAAATATTCACTTATTATGTCTTGAAGAAAAACTTCTTTTTCTTTCCTACCCCCTCCAGGGTTTCTAAGGGATATTCAATAAGCAATGTAAGTTTATGCTAAATAGGTCCCTTTGTTTGTGTCCATCAGCATTCATGCTTGTTTTTGAAAATTCAGGCTTTTTAATTGATCATCACTCCCCAACAAAAGGCTAGAGAAGTAACATTGATCACTTTTTTTTTTCCAATTTTTTAATTGATCTTCTCCGATACAGAATGCTGCCAAAAGACTTTGGTCACATGGCAGTTTTTACTAGGTGACCAACCAGCCCTGTATATATATATTTATTTCGTTTCTAATAAAACGATCTCATAGAAATTCAAATATATCCGTGAATTTCTTCATAGGTAATAACCAGTAAATGATGAACTAACAACATAAGTATTACTTTGTTATCGTCTGTCTGATCACCAATGATGACATAGAAGCTTTGCAACCATCGAGAAAAACTAATTCAATATTTCCCTGCGGGTTTCTGCTAAGAATTGAAACTGGTTATATATTCTTTTTTTTTTCCTTTTCGACAAAATAATCTTTACTCATTTTAAATCCATTTTTTTTTTGTATCTGATTCTTAGATTCAAAATTGATTAATTCCTTTCATAAATATGGACCATCCGTCACCCTTCTCCTCCATATTTTCTGTCATCGCTGTCATCGTTGATCTGATATAAGGTTTTTCTCCATTTCTTCGCAGCCAACAGAGTGGCATTAGGTACCTTTGTCATTCTTCTTCTTTTTTCCTTTTCTCTTTCTTCTTCTCTTTCTCCACTTTTTTCTCTTCATCTTTATCCTTTCTTTCATCGCTGTATAGTGCTGATCTGATATAAGCTTTTTCTCGATTTCTTCTTTACCAACAGAGCGACTTCAGGTACTTTTTGTCAACTTATTAAGATGTTTTTTCCCCTTTACCTTTCTTTTCTTTCGTTTTCTAAAGTTAAACAAATGGATATTCGGATATACCCTAAAGCCATTTCAGTTTTGTAATCATCGTAATATGACAGACATTCATCTTCTGATTCGTCTATTCTCTGAATTTCCTCGTGCAGATCAGAAAGAAGAAAAAATGGTTAAAAAAAAACCCGAAAAGTTTAAATTACTTTGCTTACATTCACTGAAAGATAAAAACGTTTCTTAAAAACACTTCGTCTAGACATGACTGTCTGGAGGGGGCGATTTTCTTATGTACTTTTTCTCCGATTTGTTTTTTCAACGTTTTTATGAAAATTTTTCTAAATGTTGTGACTTGCAGTGAATCATCTTAAGGCACTAGTAGGTTTTCCATGAATGCAAAAAAAAATATAAATAAAAGATTTGGTTGGTCGATAGCTAATTCCATCAGCGTTTGGAAAAGTCACACGCGCTAATGTCTACTGCAGTGCTGACAATGACATCAACCACACTCCATTTGCTAACGTCTGCCAAGGGGGGTTAGTAAACGGACTTATGATTATCTGTGTTCAAATAAATAGTTCTTCCCGCTCTCTACAAATGCAAGTCCACTTTGATATTGGTCATCATAATAGTACAACAACAGGCTCGGCTGATGACTGCTACTGATACTATTGGTGGGACTGACACTCTGGAAAGGTAAAAAGGATAGATGGAAGTTAGGTAGTTTTAAGAAGGGAGGGAGGGAGAAAAGAAAGGTAGGTTAATAAGAGGGTAGGAAGGGGGAGGTTGATGATGGCTGCTGATATAGCAATGCTGATAATGTCATCAACCACACTCCATTTGCTCTGTGTCTGCTAAGGTGGTTAGCAAACGGACTTATGATTATCTGTGTTCAAATAAATTGTTCTTCTTGCCTTCTGTAAATATTTTCTCAGATCATTCCAGATATACAGGTGTTTCTGGAATTGTCTGGCTTCAGAATATCGTATGATATTTCAAAGATTCTCATGCTTTCTCCACATATTTCATGTTCAGCAATTTTAACACATTCTCCAATTTTAAACATTTTTAGTTTTTTGATAGAAATTTATTCTTATTTTTGCTGTATAGTACAGAAAATTTTTTGGTGTACTTCTTATACATTATTATACACTGATTTTTTGGGGACTAGTGTCCTCATTTTGGTTTTATTGTCACAATGTTTAGGCCATTTTACCCTTTGACCTTCTTCAGGTGTCTGTCGTCATCCTGTAGGGCTCATGACCTAGTGGATAAAAAGTGTTTGTAAAGTGTATGTAGTAATGTGCCAGGTACTCATGAGTTCAATACCTGGGTTGGATGGTGCAAAAAAAGTCATTCTTGTTCACTGGTAGAGGCTGACAAGCAATATTGCAAAAAAGCATTAATTAGAAGAAATTGTCTGATACCAGATATCCTCAGGTATGGTCAGTAGAATGAGTAACAATCTACACGTGAGGATTGAATAAAGTGTTTGGTTCAAAATTCCCTGAAGGAATTACCACAGACACTTGAAGGAGGTTGAAGGGTACAACCACCAAAACATTGTGACTATAACAACTAAGATGAGGACACTAGTCTATGTATAATAATTTCTCTTATTATCTTTCTCTGGTTAAGTGCTGTGTCTAATGAGCTGCAGATTATTTGAATGAAGGAAGGTGTGGTTGTGGCCTTGCCCCAGCCAACATTTACCTTCATAATTATCTTTTTCAGTTGTTGTTACTATTTTCATAAACAAATTTTACGATTCAATTATTGCTTCTTTGAGGGGAAAAAAAACGTGAATTTTGTATTGGATAACTAATAGAATTATGGGGTTGCTGTATGTCCTGGGTAATAAAAATGAAAAAAAGATATTGATGGGCCTGTATTTTTTTTCCTTTTTGCCCTCTAGGTCAGTGGTATTCTGCGTTCTGGTGAACCTTTCCAGGGGTTCTGCTGAACAAAGTGACATTTTCACAATATACTTGATCTATTACATAAATGATTTCTTCATAGCTTTTGCATCTGGTTTTGTACACATTCAGATAATTCCATAAACAAGGCCAAAATGCAATAGTTATTTGCAGATATATATATATATATATATATATATATATATATATATATATATATATATATATATATATATATATATATAAGGGAAAGTTGTTTTTTGAAGAGGTTCCCTAGAAAATTGAATAATTGAAAAGGGTTCCTTGAGGAGTTGATGACCCCTGCCCTAGATTATCACAGAAATTGATTCATTCTGTCATGAATTTGGGTGCGACAAATATACTTTGAGAATCTCTTTTTTGAATCTGAAATCTTTGGGAATTATTCCAACTATTCTGTGGTGCAGTTTGCGGCCAGACACAAGGAATCTTGAGATGAATGTTATGATTCTAATGAGAAGGTTCGGCTTGGGAAATATTTGTTATGAGAAACTGTCTCCCCATTGCATTACTAATGATCTACTAATTTATTTATTTATTTTAACCATATCTTGGTTTTCTGAGTGGCTGTGTCAGAGTAAACTAAGGTTTATAAAAAGCTTTAATTATCATGTACTAATATACACTGATTTACTCAGACCATTGTCCTCATCTTGGTTGTTATAGTAACAATGTTTTGGCTATTAAAACCTCTGACATTCTTAAGGTGTCTGATGTAGTTATGTAGGTAACTTTGAACCAAATCTTGTATTCAATCCATGTAGATTGTTCTCATTCCGCTGTCCATGCCAGAGGATCAATTGAATCTTCTTAGTTGATTTGTCCATATGATGTTGCTTGTCTGCTTCTTCCACTGAATCAGATGATTTTACTTTGCTCTACCTGACCCAAAGATCGAACTCACAATCTTCTGGCTGGTTACTAGATAAACTTGGAGTCTGAAACCTAAATGTCAGTGATCTGCTTCTTCCACTGAACTGGAGTATATATGCCTTTTAGCATTATCCACAGTGAAATCAGAAGGTGGAATATTTTAGGCTTAAACTTGATTTCCTTCCTTTTTTTGATGAGAACACTATTTTAAGTGAATCAGTGTATAATGAAGATAATTCCTCATCTCAGAAATACAGACAAATATCATGTACGTATGTGTTTGAAAAATCTGTTATTTACTGACTGTTACAATTGTTTTTCTTCTATTACAGTATCAGACAGCTCCAAGCAGTCATATCTCAAATGCCTGGTTTGTGGGGACAAGTCTTCAGGCATCCATTATGGAGTGTTAGCATGTGAAGGATGTAAGGTAAGTTGCTACAATCAATTGGATGCCATAAGAGATCTATTTTCCTTAACTGTACCTCCCCATTTACAATAAATTTGATACTTTTGAATAATCTATTTACATGGAGACATAGAAATGAGATATCCAGCAATCCTGACCCTTCTGAAACAAGCATATTTATCCTTATTATTTATTAGTTGGTGGTCTTCAGTGGAAGGGACACAACTCCCTTGACTCAAATTGTTCAAGTTGTCTGATATAATAATTGAACAATTTGTTCAACTGTCTTATGATACAATCACCAAAAAAGAAATCCTGTGCAATTAAAAAGTTTTTTCCAGGATCAAAGAATTTCAGAATTGAGGATTTTAGTCAAGCAAAAAACTACTTTTTCACAATCATAAGATCTTATTTTCTCCATTGAATAATGAGCCACCAAAGAAACAACTTTGGATCTTGCAGCCAGAAGTCCTTTACTCTATTATCTGTGTTATTCATGCTTCATCAATAAAGACCAATGAAAAATGATGTAACTGCCTTCCTGGGTGTCTGCTGCCATCTTTTTTTCAGGGGGATGGGAGACGGATATATAGATAGGAGGGGAATTAAAAAGATATATCTGGATGTTAGGTCACCAACTCAGCCAAACAACAAAAAACATGGTGGCCTGAAGTATTCATCCCTTTTCACTCCTCTGTCTGCCTGTGTATTTCATTTAAATATTTGTTTAGTTGAAGTTCCTGACAGTAATAATATTACTTCAAAGATATGGGATGTGCATAATTGGTGGGTCAGAAGATTATTCTTGAATTATTATTATTATTATTATTATTATTATTATTATATGAATTCTGCTGGTCTGCCAATATGTATTATCTTGGAAGGTTCTAGAATGGTGCTGGAAAATTAGTGGTGTACCTGTACTTATATATTCAAGATAACTTGAGAGCTTCGTTACAAAATTGTTTACGATCTAATTATTGTCTAAGTCCAGTCTAAGTCTGGAATTGACTTTATTCTTCTACCATAACATCAACAATCCTCACCAATTTTAGGGGAGTAAAAATCATCATTCCTATACCTTGATTTGAAATCACAAACACCTGATCAGTAGGCTGGTCTCTTACGGACTGAGCTAAATTGACAAGTCTGATATATCTACAAAATTCATCTCACTCATATGCAAGGGGTCAATTCATTCTTTAAAAAAAAGTATTTTTAAAAAAAATTAATTCATTAAATATACAGTACAAAAGTTGCAGTAATCATCTTCAGGTGGAATAGTAGTAGGAGTGGAGTTTGACCCTGCAGCAGTCGGGCTTGTGTAATCATAACATCATCATTCATGATTCGCGATTACAGTATTGGTAGATGGAGTCTACAGTTTTAAGTCTTCTAGCACTTGTTTTGCACTGTCCCCTTTGGACAGGCATGTACCTTAAAATTTCCAAACTCATTTGAATACACAGCTGTATTATCAAAAATAGAAACACACTTTGAGAAATAAAATATGTTCAGAAACAACTAGAAATATACTGCTGTTCAATGGTTGATGAGTTGAATCTAAGATATAACAAATTTCCACTGTATTTCAGGTGGCTTAGCACTGTAAATAGCTAATTCTGTTGTGCAGTATTCCTTCTAAACTGTGCACAATCAAATTTTTGATGCTGTGTATGAACATAAAAATTTGAAAGTGTCAAATGAAGGAAAAGAAGGATTCAATGATAAAACTGTGTCCGAAAAAGCTATCGTCACATCATTCTTGCTCCAGATAATATCATTTGATTTCAGGTTTATAAAAAGATTATTATAGGTAAAAATTGGTGCATAAATGAAGAAAAAAAGCTCTGAATAAATCATTTTTTCTGTTGTACAAATTTTGGTATAAGGAACTGTCTTTTGTTTCATAAACTTTAGATAAGAAAATCAATGATAGTCTCAATAGTAAATATATTTTCTGTACACTCCACTTCTCAAGTAGTTCATAAGATTTTTGGTTCTGTGCAGACCATGAAAAAAATGTGTGGAAACGTGGCTGTAGTGTATTAACAATTTACTGCTTGGTTCCTCTTTTTAGGTCTTTGTTTTTTTGTTTTTTGTTCTTTGTTCAATATTTGGTACATTTCTAGTTGAACTGATTTCATAGGTCATAAATATACAAAGAAAAGTTAATTTTTTTTCTGTGTAAAATGAAATGGAACTTAGTTTTTATCTGATTCGTATAGATGCCAACAAGCAAGAAATTTTTCTCTTCCTTTCTTTTTTATATCTACTTTGGTCAAATGAATTTGATGATTTATGACAAATTCTTTTCCACAGGGATTCTTCCGTCGAGCTTTACAAGATATTGGCGACCCAACGAGGAAAAAATGTTTCTACAACAAAAATTGCGAAATATCCGTACAAACAAGGAACAGGTGTCAGTATTGTCGCTTACAAAGATGTTTGGCACTTGGTATGTCAAGAACAGGTATGTGCCCCCCAAACAGTATTCCTATGCACAAGATGAAATTATACTGTGCGTAAAATTTTAATGCTGCACATGATATAGGATTTGATATTTCTCACACATAGAAATTACCAATGTGCAGATGTCTTCTATCACGCTGAAGAACTCAGTGAACATAGTAAGATAGAATTTCATTCATGCAGCTGACATAGTGAAATAGAATTTCATGTTGTATTTAAAGAATAAAAAATGAAGAATAATAAAAACAATAATCCATTGTGGTCAACTGAATACTATTATCCATGTATATAAAATGCAATGTGTATCCATAAATTTGATATTGGCTGTCATTTTTTATGGCATGGGTGAACTAATAATGAATTAATAATAAAGTAAAATCAATAAACTAAGTACATCATTTTCTTTATTACATTTTTTGTGATAAGTCATTGACCTTTGTTTCACTAACCATAGATGATCCACTACTTGGACAAAACAAGTGTAAAAATATATTCTGCATAATCCACTGCTCACAGGCTTTTTGGTCCCATGCAGACAATGAAAAAATTAAAGGAACATTGACCCCAAATAGGTTTGTTTATAAAGTGAGGTGCTTCAAATAACATTGAGGTAGGGGAAGTTTAGATGGAGTGAGTCTTAGTAACAATTGATTCTCTTATTTGATGACTCATTCAGATTACTTTACTTGTCTTTGGTATTTTGTGCAATAAATCTGAAGGAAGAGACAATGATGGAAAGACTACACATACGAATGTTTCCCAATTGTAACAGCTGTGGTTACCTAATGATATGAGGAATTATTCATGAAAAGTTAACTCTCGAATTCAAGTCTTACCTGAGGCTATTTCTTTATTGGGAATTCCTGCGGTTTGATTTGATGGCCCAGAATCGGATTTGCTATAAAGATTGAATAAAAACCAAAAAAAATTGGTGGAAGAAGTATATGTAGTATGTCATTGTTATTTTTCATTTCATTTTTTCTTTTTAGATGAAGCACTTCTATTATTATTACTATTATTTCTTTATTACTATTTTTCTCCTTCTTATTGTTGCTTTCCATCACGTTACTTAGGCTCAACACACTTGTTGATCATCTAACAGCAGAAAATTAAAATCAAGGAGTGACCTCTGATAACACACATACTTTGAGAATAGTATATCAACCTTGAGTGTTGTGATAATAAGCAGTAATAAAACAGAAAAATTAATGTATTTGATGGCATATGAAACCCTATTTTCCTCACGAAATAGCTCAAAAGGTAAATGTAACCTTTACTGTCTAGCCTCTTATTGGCCAGACTTTGAGGAGGAGTCAAGAGAACTTGGTGATAAGTAAGAATTCAGAGAAATGCATTTTTTTCTTAAAATCCCTGCTGAAATAAGAAGTGTGCGGTGTTATATGCCATCAAATAGGATAGTTGTAAAAAATACATGTAATACGCCATAATTGTTCCACCTTGATATTTTGAGATTATCAAAAACTATTCACAACAGCAACCTGAGATTATGAACTTTGATTAAATTTTTAAAGGCCAACATTTCATGCCTCAAATTCTTTGAGATCTTGCTACATTACTGATAAGCATCACTCTCTCCCACACGGCTCTCCACAGCTTCCTTTGTTCTATTGTTCTCAGCCATTCTTGCTCCTTAACATCTTTATAACCCCCCCCCTTCGTCTTTCTGGCACTCATTCTACCATCCATTTGCTCAAACTTGTCCAGTAGTCTACCCACTGCCTTCCTCTGCTTCTTCTGCTTTGTGGGTATTGACTTCTGCAAGGCCTCCTTCCTCCTTATGTGTTCCCAGAATTCTAACTGTCCTTATTTCTGATTGCTAGCAACAGTTTCCTTGTACTTCCTACTCTCCTAAATAATTCCTCAATTGTCACATGTCCATGATGTAAGATTAATGATTGCAATATATTCATTTGATTTAGTTCATCTTATTTATTGTTCATTTGATTTAGTTGACGTTTAATTTTTTCTGTTTTTTTTCTTCTAGCGGCAAAGCTTGGCCGTCGTTCCCGGAAAATGAGGGAAATGATAAAAACAATAGAGGATACCCAGACTCAACAGGCATTGCACGGTTTACTGAGTTTACAGTCGGAGATGACCTCTGAAATGTTGCCTACATTTGTCCAGGCCCCTAGCCCCAGCAACTCGGACCTGTCTCCACTGGTTTCTCCAAGTCCAGCTGTCACTTCTTCCATACCGATGGACTCAGAATCGAATTCCGTTAATAGGTCGTCGGTCACTGCACTATCGTTGCTCCTGAAAAATCGGGCACTCAGCACCTGCGTACCAAAGATGGAGTTGGGTGGCTGCAAGTTGCCGGTCAACGGAGACAACTCGCACATCACGAACATATCGGATGCCGAATCTGATGACAGTTCTAAAGCCCTTGAGCAAGCAGACGACGCGGCCTACCCTAAATCTATCGCTGTTGAGCGGTCCCATCTGTCTCTCCCTTCGGCCGCTCACAATCCAAAAATGGTACCCTCCATTGTTGGATCCATATTAAGCATCCCCTCGAGTGTTGCATTCCCCGTGCAACAATCCCCGTACGCCCTAAAACACAGCACAGACATGCGAACTGCATCCCATACAGTCACCACAGTTTCTCCATCAGGACCCCGTTTTCAGAACTCATATGTGAATCGAACCCCCTCGGTCCAGATTATGAACCCGGTGAGTACCACGTCCGTTGGTATTAACAAAACTGTTGACCGAGGTCTGTCCACAACGGTGAGCACCCAGACGGCTGTACAGTCGTCGGTCATCGTGGCCAACACATCGTTAGATCTACGCAAGACGCTTAAGCAGGATAAACCGGTGAATCGAAGTCCTATAAAGAAACGACCATATATGGTGTCTGAACAAGACGATAATGCCAGCAGTTTGCAACCAACTAAACAGATCAAACAAGAAGTGAAAGACACGGAAAACTGTATGAATGCCCCCAGCCCGCAAACAACTCTCTCTCCAGAACCAGTGAACCTGTCCTGTAACGTGAGTCCGCCAACAGCGTGGCACCGAATGGAACAACAGACGCCCGATACGACGTCTCCGAGCCTGACTGTAGTGAAGCAGGAAAGGCTTAGTTACCGGTCATCGGCGGAACCCATGTTGGTGGTACCCTCAGTGATGCACGACGGAGGAGTTGGAGGAGGAGGGGGAGGAGGTGGTGGAGTAGGGAGCGGCAACAGCGGAAGTCATCACTTGAACAACTTACGCCGTAGTGAGGATGACACCATTCCGAGCATGACTCTGATCATTGACGAAGCCTTCAACAACAGCTTTGGCAGCCAAGAAGCCCGATTATCGGCCATCCAATACCAGGGCATAAAGCCAGCCAAAATTGTGGACAGTATTATTGGCAAACTTATCAATGATCAGCTGCCAGTGAGTAGACCTCTTTTCTGCTTAAAATCAATTTCTTACCATTTCAGCCGAAAACTCTTGAAAACTAAATCCAAAAGTTTAGTTGTGTGCCAAACAGAGATATTGTTGAAAATCAACTCTTAAATTCATATCAGAAAATTTGAATGGTAATATAAAGGGCAATGACCGCTTACCAAAGTTACCTCCCTTCCAACTTTTGATGAATTTTTAAAAAATTCTATTCACTGAACAGTTCCATCATTTTCATTCTATTTGCAGAATTATTTCTCTGCCAACTGGATATTAAGAGTTTGGGCAAACAAGTCAACTTTTCTAATCTAGTTGAAAATTGTTGGCTTCTTTGTTAGTCAGCGCATTTTGGTTACAATTGGGGCTTTTTTGTTAGTCCCTACCAGACACAATCTTTCAAGCAGTGAGAATTGATATGTCAAGTTTATTCAGTTGATCTCCCCAAATACTCACAAATATGGATTTTGACGTTCTGTGTTTGACCAGTGCCTTTTAGACTTACAGTTCAATTTTATTTTTACTAGATGATAACTACGAAAAGAAATTCACTGATATATTTGAATTTCTGTGAAAGATTTTTTTTAGTAAAAATAATAGTGAATTTATTTCAATTGAAGAGTCTATATTTTTGAATAGTTAATAATTGGTATTTTTATCATCAAGATTTCACCTCAGAGTGGAAGAGTCAAGTGTTATGGATAGGAAAACAAAAAGATCACTCTGTTCATTATTAGAGTAGATATCAGCAGCATGAGTTGGTATCAGACTAATTCATACTGGGAGATCCAATGTAAATCTATTAATAATGGCCTGCAAGATTAGCTTCTGATCTACTTTCTGATCCTAGTAATAATAAAAAAATCCAAGGATTTGTTATTTTTTTTTTTTTTTTTGAAAAAATACTGAATTCGTTTACATAGTTTGAAACATTGGGTAGGAAGTATTTTTATCAGCAAATGATCCCCATCACCCCTCTCATTGGGAGAGATCGTATTGTTCATTATTAGAGTGAAAGATTTTTGTTGGATGAAGTATTGTATTGTAACCAATTATTATTAATTTTGACTACCATTTACCTTCATCTTAATCATTATTATCTTTTAAAACAATTTCAACTCAACTTAGTTCTCAGTGAGACTCAAAATCACACTTTCCCCTTGCCTCATAGATGCCTGATTAAACATACCCTCTGCTTTACCATCTAAGCTAAACCTGAGTTCGCTTGAGATGATGAAAAAAAAACTTGTAAGAATTAAGATGAAAGTAAATATGAATAGTGATGAGATTTCCAGCTTGTCTTGTCTTACATAACTGAAGACAATGAGATTTGAAATTATTTTTCATCAAACACTGAGGAAGTTTTCAAAAATTTTAGTCTCTATTGATTTTCCCCCCCTCTATGTACCATCCCCCCTAGCCCCCCTGAATTCCCTGGAAGATATAGTGATGCTTTTGAGAGGGGGGGGGCTCTTTTGCTCATTTCCTGGTTTTTCTTTTCTCCTATCTGCTTTTCCTTTATAGTATCTCTTTTAGAGGGTATGTCTGTCTATTCACCACAGGTTTCTTCGGTTTTTTAGTTGGTTTGGTTGGCAGGCTATGTATTGCACCAATGGAATTGAAGGACTGAAATTTTAAACATTTACTCCCTATCATATTTAGGAAACACTTTTTTTTTTTTTAATCCTTGCTCCTTAAATAAATTTTGAATAGGGGGTCATTTTGCAATGTAAGTTTAGGCTAAAATAGTCCCTTTGTATGTCTCCAGTTGCTGTCATGTAGATTTTTGAAAATTCAGAATTTTTTTAGTTCAATAAAAGGCGAGAAGTAACTTTTGCATTTCCCAATTTTCTAATTGATCATCCCTATCATGGAATGCAGCCAAAAGACTTTGGTCATGAAACAGTTGCTATTGAGTGCCTAACTAGACCTGTCTATTCCATCTTTAATCTTTCTATTAATCTATTGCATTCTTTGTCAATCTGGGTTCTGCTCTAGATAGAATATGGTGAAAGTTTATAGATCCATAGAAAAAGCACCTGACTCTTACTTCATTTGAGGTGTTTCAGATATGATTTGATAAATTAAGCCTATCAAAGTTTTTTAGGGAAACTGACATCCATTTAATATTTTTATATCAAATGTCCTTTGGATGAGTGGGACTGATAGAGACAGAGTACAATGTTCACGAACGTTTTGATATGTATAAAACTATCTTCCTGTGCACTGTAAAATATTGATAATTACTTTTGGGTCTTATCATACGTATACATTTTGAACACACCTGTGTCATTAGCATTTTATGCAGGGGTTTGTGGAGATATGAAAGGCAAGTTCCTTTAGTCTAAAAACTTTGAGAAAAGCTATTCTAAAACAATCAGTTCTGAGATTTCCATCACTTTTCACATGAATCTAGTTGTTCATCTTTCTCCAAATCTATTTCTGATCACTTATGTGTTGGAGAGAATGGGAGTAAGAAGATAATGCTGCACCAATCTTCTAAGTGGGCTGCATTCAGTACTTGATATTCACTGAGCTGGCGTTTTTACAAGGCAGGCTTTCCCAACTTGGAAGACTGGTGCGATACAATCTTTCACCCCCCCCTTCTCATTTGGCCTTGTACCATACTGGACTAGTTCTAATGAATATTCAGAGTACAGGTCTTGTAAATAAGGTATAAGATGGCTGATACTTGCTTGTTTCAAAATACTAAGTGATGTAGATAGATAAATCTGTGATGAGCAAATATCTTACACTTATGAATTACTCATAAATAAGTTTTCAGAAGAAAAAAAAACGGCTTGTTTGATTATAAAGTCAATGAGTATTTGAATACGCAACAGGTTTTTCCAATCTATTTTACTTCTTTGGTATTTGATGTCAATTTTTCTGTTTGTTACTTCTTGTTTACTCCCCAAAACCAAAAATGTTATTTGGAAAAACCTGACAACATTTCTATTTAGAAAAAAAACAAAAAAAAGACTATTTTTCTCATTCAATACGATAACACCTGAAATTCTTTCATGTAAGATTTTATGGATTGAATTTGATAGCACGTGTTAATGTATCAAAAAGGAGGGAAGTTTTTATTTTTTGTCTTCAATATTATGTTAAAAGTGGACGCATCAGGTCAATAATTGGAATGAATGACTATATAATTGGAATGGCTGACTACGGGGGTGTAATGAATTGATGAGCTAAGAGTCTAGGAAAAAGAGAAGGAAGTAGACTGATTGAAAGAGGCAAGTTTTCTTCTCTGGATGGATCGATTGAGGTCACTAATTTTGAAACATTGACTTCAACACGAACAGAAAAACAGCAAATAAACACTTTTAGAATCTTCAAAGGATTTGGGGACAAAACTCTTGTTTTTCTTATGTTTTTGTTGCTGTTCCCACAACGTTTTGGCCGATCCATTCAACTCAGTTTGGTTTCTGTTGCTCAACAGTGACATGGTATGGAATTGTTTGTTTTACATAGACAGGATATGAAAATGTTAGCAACCTACGATACAAGCCTTGCTGCCAACAAAACAAAATATTCTGTTTACCATCGTTTTTTACTTGGCACTATTAAAAAAGGGTCCCTCTCTTCACATATGGAGATATATGTCTCTTAAGAGACACTTTCACTGGAGTATGGCAGCTGGTGACAAAGTCCCAGTGCCCATTGTATGTGCTAGCTTAGTGATTCCAGTCTGGTTGAGACCAGAACTTCATTCTTATAAGTTTTCATGACCAATCCCTTGGCAGGATACAAGTCCACCAAAGAGATATCTCCACCTTAATCACATAGTTTAGAGCGTATTCAGTTAGCTGCTAAGTGCACTGGGAAATTTTTCATAATGAAGAAATTTTTCTATTCTATGCTCATACCAGGAATTGAGCCTAGGACTTACTGTGTGTGAGGCGGACCCAAAACATGGGAACAGCAAAAGTAACAGAAAGAATTCAAACGTCTGTAAAACTCTTTGAATGTTTAAGGCTCTTCTCAAAACTGATAATGACCGGCCATGTGTTCCTGATGGGCCCTTTATTACACACTGGGAACCCAGTTTCATCCCTATTTAGGTAAAAAACTGAACACTGATATCTTTGAACCTCAGTAATGGGATTAGCTGTTTGTAAGGCCTGTGATATCACAGGTAAGATTTATTACCCAAATACATCAAAACTTTCATTCATTCTGATGATCACATATATAATGACGCAATAAATTTTAGAAGTAGCACCGTTATCTTTTAGAGCTGACTGCATTAAATATATGTAGATAAGGTTTTCACCTCCTGGCTTTACTTCTAGTCCCCCCCCCCACATTCTTAGTTTTCATATTAACAAATTAGACATTTCTGGCTGTTGAGGGAAAGTTGATTTGATTTGATAATGAAGCACAGAATTTAGCAATTTTGCAACCTGAAACTTACTGACAGAATATCGCTATTATGTGTACCATGTAAAATGCATTGGTAATGATTTTATTACAGTCATGCATTGAAAAACAGGAAGGGATTGTCAATGGTCAAAAATTGAGGCAAGCATTACTGACAAAATGAGTGAACAAGGCTTACACACCACCTCACTTTCCTAAAAAAAAAATAACAAACCCTCTTTTCCTGAGAAATGACCATTTTAGCCCCTCTATTCTCCTCTCACTGCCCTTCTCATCTCAGACAAACCGAACACCCACAGAGACAGGAAACAAACAACCTCTGACCCTTGCAGATACCTTATGATGCCCCTCCCCCCAATAACTGAGAAAACTAATAGAGGACATCACCTCATGAGTAATAATTAATGATGGGTCATGTAAATGTCCCCCCCCAAAAAAAGCAGGCTTTTATTCAACCAAACTCTATGTAGATATTGAAATGAAAAAAAAATACCATTCAGGCTTCAAGTATGAGCTGAGAACTCCTTGAAACCGTAGCTGTATATAAGCATTTATATAGTGCTCACATTCTAACACTCAGTAGGGGAAGATCACTGATAACTGGAAGTTATGATGAAGACTTCCTAGTGAACATCTGATGCTGCTAACAAGCCATTAAGTATGCCCACAGGATTTGAAGCTATAATCCCATGTTAAACAGACCCTGCTTTAGAAAGAACAATGAGGGTGGCCATTACAAATTACATTATTATCTCTGTCAACAAACCATGTATCTCTTGAAGTTCTTAATGAATTTCAATGACATTTTATAGAATTGTGGGGTATGGACTAAGGGAAAAATCGATTAGATATTAGGACAGATCCAGGATTTTTTACGGTTACCTCCCTTGCATCGTAGCCATACATGAAGGGATATTTATGTCAGTTTTTACTTGGAGGTATGCCGGTGGATGAAGTATGTGCTCTCTGAGTGCTCTCTTGCTCAATCAATCTGTTAAGGTCCATAAATCGGTTTTTGTTTGAAGAAGACCCATCTTGACATTCAAAAACAATAGGAGCCCAAGTTGTTTGACCTTCTCCTCAGCTGAAATGCAAATATCTCTGAAAGACATTTTAATTTGTCTTCCAGTCATAAAACAAGAGGGGAACAGAAGAAGGAGAAAGAAGAAGAAATGTCCATTGTGTTTGATCAACAATTGCTGAGAATAGATGATGGTCCGATGATTAGAGGGTCGGATGGCTCTGGAGGGTAGGGACTAGACTGGAGGAGAGGGGGCGGATTAGTGAGAATTTTCTTTGATGGGGGTGTTGTAGGTAGGAAACAGATAGAAAGCAGATGTGAAGAAAAACACTTTCTGAATTGATTTTGTACACTGCTGAACATTAAGCAAAGCTGTCACTTAACAATACTGAATGAGTGACCAAATGCTTTGAAATTCAAAGTGATGTAGGTAAAAAAATTTTTTTTAAATCGAAAGAAGTATAAATAACTGAGATAAGTACTGATTTCTATACAAGAGAAACATGGCCTCTTGAGTAGTCAGTCTAGCTATAGCAAATTACTGGAGCTCCCTTACTGATGAACAGGAAAGGTTCCTGGGTTTCATTAGTTGGTCCATATAATCAGAAGTACATTTATATTGCTGCCGCTTACCAAGTTGGTAAAAGTGCTTAAAGACTAATTCTACAGCACAGCATCTTATAGTTATGAAACTTACAACAAGGCCTTGAAAAAATTGTTGATTTATTCAAGCTAATGAGAATTTCTTTACCAAATGATGGTGATCCTAATAAAAAAAATTAACTCTGAGCATAGATGTCTACAAATATGAGAAATCAACAAAACCACAATCAACAGTGTAATACCACAGAGAGACAACAACAACTGTGTTGTGTTTACGGGTTGATGCTGAGTAGCAACTGTAATGCCATCTATTACGCAGCAGTTTTCTAATCTGGCTTGGTTCAAAATTTGAATTTACTCTTAGGTTTGTCCATATCTTTGAAAGTTCACAGCTTGAACGTTAGTGAGTAGGAGAGCACCTGTATGCAATTCATTGTTAAGGTGATTGAATGAAGTGTTTAGTTGCAATAAATATTAATACTACATCATAGTATTATACATTGGATTGGGTGACACTGATTTTATGAGTACAAAACATTTTGTATGTATATGTGTATGAATTAATTATGTAAATTCTATGAAAAGATACTGCACTAACCAATATGACACAATGAAGACTGTGTTTGGTCTTTTCAAAGTGTTATAAGAAAGAATTTGATAGTTTCTCAGCTGATATTTTTACAAAGTATGGAAAAAGATCATAAATTGTTTTTACAACTAAAAAGAAAGCACTTGATTTAGCTGTAATATACATACATACACACATATATATATATATATATATATATATATATATATATATATATATATATATATATATATATATACTGAAAACCAAATAACATTCCAAAGTGATTCAGTTGACACTGTGGTTGGGGGTTAATGTTTTCTTGTAAATTATGCGACTCTCTAATGTTTACAAAACCCCAGGGAATTTTTGAAGGGAAATAATTAAAAAAAAAAAAAAAAATAAATAAATAAAAATTTGTTCAAATTAATAGATAAATAAATGATTAAAAAATGGCATAGAATAGCTTCAGTTTGATATTTACTACCTAGATGCCTGTTCATCATCTTGGCTGAATAAACCTCAACTTTGAAAAGATTTGACCAAAAATCATGCTTCCTTTTTTTTTCCACCTCTGCCAACAAAATTGGAGAGGTATACATATCCTGTTATATCAGTCTTTCCATTTTTTCATCCACACAATATCTCTGAAAGCTCTCAATGAATTTCAATGAAATTTTGAGGAAGGGTGGGCAATGAGGCAAGGGAGAGGTGGTTTGGGGACAGATCCAAGAATTTCTATTAGTGATGTATTTCTGTTTCTTTCTTTTTTTTTTTTTTTTTTCATGCATATATGTATACTAGACTAAATATACGCCCTAACAGGTGGTGTAGATTGAAGTCCAAAAGATGAATTTTTAAACGAGGAAGATCAATAGATGGAAATCAGATGGCATTTGATTTTTTTTTAAAAGAAGAGAATTAAGATGAAACTAATAATAATTACAGTATAATTTAAATTGATATATTTACTTCTGTTTTTCTTTCAGTAAATCTCTTTTAAAAAAATTAGTTGCAATCCAATTTCCATCAATCTATGTATTTTATAAATTCTCCTTTTTGACATCAATTTACCCTGCCTGTTGGGCTAAACTAAATACCTGTCCTTATAGAATAAGAAGAAATTGAATTGTTTTTTTGAATAAATTCAATTGTTAATTCTTATTATTTGTGTGTCATTTTTAATATTGATTTGGCAAGAATATGGAATTTTACAATCAGAAAGGTTGGTTGTTTCTAAAACTATAACCAAAAAGAAAATAAATAAAACCTTTTGGAGATGAGATATATCAAAGATAATTTATGTATATCATAAGATATGAAGAAATTTTATACAAAAATTCCACCTACAACATTTACAAAATGTGACCATTAAACAATTTTATAGGTCATTTTTAAAAAGATAATATCAAGATATACATAAGTTGTGTAGTTTTGATGTATTCATTTAAATATTTAAAAAAAAATTATTTTTTTCAAAGAAATATTCTTATTAACTGCTAGGATTTCTAATATTCCTGTATGATTTCAGTGTAAATACGTCTTCCTTTAAAGAAAGGTCAGAGTCTTAAATAAATCAGAATTCACTATTAACAGCAAAAGGAAAATAAGTAAACTCAGCTCTTACACTTTTATATTGAAGGGGTGACTAAGAGTCAGAGCTCTTAGAGGGACAGTAAGAATGTTGAGGTTTTTAAAGATAGAGAACATCTCTCTAAACTAGTCGATGATCTCCCTCTTACACTCTCATCTTCTAAAGTGATCAAAGCAATTACCTGCTCTCTGACTGTAGCTGGAAAAGTCATCAGTCAGTCAAATTTTCATTTATCTAAGGCACAAAAATTGTGCCCTTTCAATATAGATTTTCTATTGTGAATCGATCAACACTCCCAGAAAACATCTGTGGGGGAGGGGGGTTTAAAATCTAACTTGCAATTATCCTGTCTTGGGCTCACAGGAATACCTGCAGGAAATTTCATGGGGTTATGTTCTGTAATTTTTACAGTAAGCTGTCACAGACAAACAGACATTTGGTGAATTATAATAAGATGTTCATGTCTATCCATACAATATCTCAAAAGATTTTCAATGAATTTCAATGGAATTTTGTTGAAGGGTGAACAATAGGCTACGGAAGAACTGATTAAATTTTAGGGCAGAGCTGTACTCGGTTATTTGTCCTATGTCATGGGTGTATCCATACCACATAATATTGCCAAAAGTTCATGTTTGTCCACAAGACATCTCCATGCACAATTACTTCCCCTGACAATGCATTTGCCGAAGTAAGTGCTCTCAAGTTGTTCCTATGATTGCCTCAGTGAGGTTCCTGATTTATTCACTTGATCTTTCCCATCCCCAAAAAGCAACAACAGCTACTGAAATATTTAACCACACCCTGAAATCCTCTCCCTACTGATAAGGTTAATCAAATGCCACATTTTCCGCAAGGAGCAAAAGCAATCTGTTGGCCAAATAGATTTCATCTCCATTTAGGGACCGACCAGCCGGCTGCATTATGTTTTAATTCTTCTTGTATGGAACAAACTATTTTCCAGCTGTTTTTTTTTCTCTTAAGATTATAGTTTGAGAGTGGAACAATTCCAGTGGAAACCAATCATTTTTTACTACAATTTCTTTCATCTTGATTTTTGTTGCATTTCATCCTATCATATTTAGTTATAATATTATCTTGATTTTTTTTCACATGCGTCCATGCATCTCTATAAGACACTTTTTGGCTGGTTGGTTCAGTTTATGTAAAATATCAATTTTCTCAAACATATCATGTGAGTTTGATATGAAACTCAGTCTAGACCTTTGGATAGAGGATCCTCATCTTCCTCTTCTCCTTTTGCTACTGCTACAACAACTAGTAATGCTACTTCTATTAATTCTTTGTATAGAATCCCTTTGAAATATGGATGTAAGGATGGTTGGTGCATCATTGAACTTATGGTTCTTGTTAAAAAGCGTTGTTAGCCATTATTCATATGGGACTAGGATTTTTTTTTCATCCGCTAGGAATCTACAGGAATAAACAAACCTTTTACTAGCCTTCTGTTTAATGCTGTAACCATTGGGCTGCGACTTCCCCCCCCAGATAAAAGTGTAACTGCTTTGTGATGGCCAAATACCTCACCCTATAAATAATCCCACCCACTTGTCTACTGATTACACCTTCTGTTACGTCAGACACAACACCCTCCACTCTCCTGGCCATTTTGGGCAGCTTCCATTCTCTGATAAACTTCAATTTTAATCTACTGACAGAGTCCATCTTGGGAGAGAGACTGCGGTGGTTACCACCCAGTTCTCTTGTCAGGAATCGGAATAACACAAGGATAAAATCATACCCATTTGCTACTCCCTCTTTAACTACGCGCACACAATGAAATCTTATATAACATAATATCCGAGGGGGTGGTCTTAAACCCGAGGGGAATAACAGCATATCGAGTGGGACGTGGTTTGCTGTGAAACATTTGATCTCGTCTGCTGATCTGTCCACCCACCAAACACTAGAAAGCAAGTGCAGTGCTAAATACTTGTTTCTGGATTTACAAAATGGCTCCTCTCACATTGCCTTATAATACAGTGCAAAAATTGGCTCTAAAGTCTTATGACTTGGGATATTTGGTGCAGCCAGGCTTTAATTTTAGGATACTGTCAAAATAAAATCAAGCAGCCCCACAACCAACCAGCCAAGTGGGCTACAGATTCTTCTCTCTTTACTCGTCAGTGTGTGTGTCTCTTCAAGGGCTCCTGGTAACACTCTGGGGGCTAAGGGGCTATTACCTTGAGAGTTTGCATGACTAGACACCATCTGAAACTGATACCCCCCCCCCCGAGCTTTTTGGGGTCTCTATGGTCATTTTGGACCGACAATGCCTAAACTTGTGATGGTAATTTTTAGATTTTAAAAAAAATTGATATTCTATCTAAAATTGAGGTATTGTTTTGATGATAGATACATGTGATTTGTGGTATGTATTTATGTTCTTTCAATATCTGCAGAAGTTCTCAAATAATTTCAATTAGATTTATTGGAAGGTTAAACCATGAGGTAAAGAAAAATCGGTCAAATTTTGGGACAGATCCAGGTATTCTTTTTCAGTTGAAAAGATATTGTTTTACTTTTTTCATGCATTTATTTATTTACTCATGTTTGTCCACACAGTACCTGCTCTCAATGAATTCCAATGACACTTTGTGGCAGAGTGAGTTTCTTTGTAATATTCAAAACACGTTGCACAATGTTTTTGTTGATATATAAGATGTTGGACCAGATACACATTTCCTATTTTACATACATGATCCCAAAATATGTCCAAATAAAATGGTGTAGTTATTATGTTGCTCATCTCAACTAGGTAGGTACCAAAAAACATTACTAATTGTACCAATGATGGCTGACTTCCTAAATTGGAATTTAAAAAACTTATAGAAATATCTTGAATATCTTTGAAGTTTTAATTTTGGTTTTAATTGCAAGAAAATGGCATCATGTACTTGGAGCTGGTTTTAGACTGTTTTAATGTCAATTTTGGTCGTCCAAAATTAACTTCGATTACGCCATGATTGATGTCTGCTGACATAAAAATCAAAACTCTGCCATTAGAAATCTTCCAAAAATAAAATAGCCATTATAGAAATATAAGATTCTATGGAAATTATTCAATTTACTGCTTTCTTAAACTTCAGCATTCTGTGGGCAACTTATTCACTAAGAAAAAAGTTTCATCTTGCCACTGCAGACAACTCTGATCACTGAATGAGAGAGTGCTTCAATATCACAGTTTTGTCACATGAATTTGATGTTAATTTCAGTCATTCATGAACAGCTACACAAGTTACAGTCTTTTGAAGTAACTAAGTGCACAAAATTTCAATGCCCTAGAAAAATAATGCAGACTTCAAAATGTTAACTGAATTTTGAAAAATGATTTCTTATTTTTGAAATATAGTGAAAAATTGATTTCTTTACAGCGGCTGTCTATCAACTCAGTTCAAAGTTCAACTTGCTTTTTTACTTCCTCTTGAATTTACAAGTGTTTCATGAAACAGTTGAAGTATAGATGACCAAAAATGGCTTGCCCCAATATCACTAACAATAGTGAAAGTAAACATATTCCCAACATCAAAACATTGTCATATATGATGAGCAACACTGTAGTCAAATAAGAAGGGTGTTAGAATGAATGTCCTGACAGAACAATTCCTACAAGATGAACTGAATGAAAGTTATTTTCTGTCTGAATGTTTTAGATGAGGGATTAATGTTGTTTATAAGTGTTTTCCAACTTTTCACTGTCCACGACTCCTACCTGAGAAAGGCTGTTGGGTACAACATCCAAAACTTTGTGTTCAAAAGAACTGAAATGAGAACAACGGTCTAAAAAACACTCTTATACAAAAGTTGTTATCTTAGAATATTTATTTACACCCTGAATGATAAAAGTTGAAAAAATTTTGATGCCATAGAGTAGTAAACCCAAGCTGATAAGAACAGAATGTCAAGTTTAGAAAACATTTCAGTAACTTACATGGATATGGTTTAATGCATTAACTGCAGATGACTGAAATTTCTGTTTTGGCTAACTCTGTGAAATGCAACATATTATCTCACTATGGACAACTATTACTTGCCATTTTGTGCAGTTAATGGATTAATAATATAATTTAATCAAATGTTCGGGCTTGGAAATGCTACAAGTGTTTCTCATGAAATTCAATGTGGAATATTGAATTTTAATGTTCTTTGAAATAGTAGAAAGTTTGTTTCAAGTGATGAAAAATCTCCGTCTGATTAGCAAAGAAGAAAGCGGTTTTGTCATCGAGTCACCATAGCCCCACAAATGGCCCAACCAACCAGCCAAGTGGGCCACAGAGTCATCTCTAATCAAATATTCATGTCTATCTATCTCTCTCTCTGTATGTCTCTGGGTGCTCTAGGTCACATTTATGGAGCTATAACCTTGAAAATTTGCAGGAGTTCACCTCTAGGCACCATGTAAAAACGTTTTTTTGTGGTTGGTTCTTTTTTCATTAAAAGGTGCTTTAGGGGATCTCTTTGGTCATTTTGGGACCAACAATTCCTAAATTCTTTTTTAAAGGTATTTTTTGATAAAAGATCTGTTTTTATCATAATTTTTATCATATTTATTAAGATAATCAGTTCTGGAACCCGAGCAGGCTTTTGTGGTTCATTTATGCTAGGTATGGATATTATTTGCAGTTTTCCTTCCATCATCTTCAGAATAAAAAGATTGACTTGCATTTCTTCTTCTTGGTGGACAAATACCAATCGATCAAATACATAGAGAAATGTAAAAAGCAGACAAGGTAATGAGGGAGGCTGTTTGGGGAGGGTGCTGTGCAAACTAGATCGGAGACTGACAAAAGTACTATCAAAAAAGAACCGCACTTATTTGTTAATATAATATTGATTAGATACACTTGTTTTTAATCATTTTTCATGCCTAAAAATTGCTTGATAAACAATTTCTTTTTTCCACAGTTGGCTACAAATTGGAAAGGAATTACATTTTAGAGCAGTAAATTTAATCTATAAAATTATAAGTGTGAAAAGTTTTCTCTGTGTCTCAGTAGACTTTTTTCTGCTGGCAAGACAATTTTGAGTCTGTGTGTGTGTAGAAATGCTTATTTGATAGTTATGGGGAAAAGTCATGGCTAATGTTCGAGAAAAAAAAACCCTGCCTCAGTTAGGATGTTTATATCCCCAAATCTGCCAAAAAATTGATTGTATGAAGAAAAAAATCACGATGTGCTTTTGATAGGTAGTTACTGCCTAATCTTATTGAAACTACAATGTTTCATGTAATTTCAAGTGATGATAACACAACTTAACCCCCCCTTAACCCATAAATGTCCCTTTTGGGGGAAGCTTTTGTGTAACTCGAGCTCACATTTTCATGTCCTAATAATCAGTTTTCAGATTAGAAAAATCGTTTTCCTGTCACATAAACAGTGTTGCCAATTTAGCACTATTTGCGATTTTGCAGCACAAAAATCCAACTTTTAGCACCATTTCCCTTGTGATTTTAGCTTTGAAAATAGCTAATAGTATTTGTTTTTTCAATGGGTTTAGGCATTTTTTGACGCTTTTCTAAGGTCGATTTAAACGCAAAATTATTTATTGACTTTGGTAACGCTGAAAATAAAATGGTAATTATATCTGCACACAATGAATGATTTTAGAATTCATTGAAAACATCCACCTCTACAAAAGCAAGTTCTAAAAAACCTTAAAATCAAAGGTAAAATACTTGATATTTCTTGATAAAAGAAAAGAACAGGTTATTAATATTAATTCAAAAAATTAACAGAAGGCGAGAGAAAAGTTTAGCCTATATTCCAGATTTTAACCATAACAAAAGGAATTCATTTTGTAATTTATTTAATTTCAGATGAAAGTATTAATCTGTGAATAAATTTGATTTTCTTTATTTCAAAAAATTGATAGAAAAAATTAATTTTCCGCAATGAGGACAAATAATATGAAATTTGGACAACAAACTGAAGAAAATTTTTTTTTCCCTCTTTTATACGATTTATTCTAATCAACTCTACGTGAGTAATGTTGCCATTTTTCCGCTGAGACAATTAAATCATTGAACAACAAGTAATTGACTGTATTCAAACCAATTTATATTATATTACAATGAAACAACTGTGAGCCATTTTTGTGGGATCAGAAATTGACCCATTTTGTGGTTTCAAATGACCGGACAAAATGTAGGTCATCACACCTTATCTTACATCATGATTTTCATGTCAAACACACTAAATCAAGACCCCCCCCTTCGTGCTTCGACTTAAAATTAGTCTTTACAAAAGATTAGTTTTGTGGCATTTTTCTTGAATTTGTGGATGCTTGAAAATGTCAAGTTTCAGAAATATGCGTGATTATTTGATTATAAGATTAGGTGAACATTTTTCCTTGAATGAATTTTTTTGAAAAGGTGTAGCTTTTAATACTGTCACCAATTACTAAAAAAACATTGACGTTTTTTTTTATCGAACCAGAAAGAGGTGTTGTCCTAGGTTGCAATTGATTAAAGGGATTTTGTCCTAAGGAGGGAGTGCAAATTGAACCCCAGCTATATCAAGTCAAATTTATGACCAACAGCTTTGGATTTTTTTTTCTTTTTTTGGCTGGAGTAGTTCACGTTTCTTATAGAGAAAGTGACTTTTTTCTTCATCCTTCCCCTCATATTAAGTAACATTTTTTTGAAAAATTAACTTAAGTGTTCGTTGAATTTGAGGAAGAAAATCTACCTAAGAACGGAAAACAAGGATTTCCTCATTTTCAACAGACGTTAACTGTTGTGTGAAAAGTTTTCACATTTCCAGGTGGAAAATTATGATTTTTTTCATTTATTAGTCTTGTTGAAAACTTTGATTAAAGTGTATACTTCATCATCATCAACAACAACAACAAGAAATTATGAGTCATACAGCAAAAATATATAACTTCCTTTCAATTAAAATTATTGATTTTCACATAACTAACCTTAGATTTCCAAAACCTTCAAACACCTGCTGCATAGTTTAAAAAAAAAAATCTTACGTACTGATATCGGTTAAAAAAAAAACAAAAAAAAACTGACAAACCGTCCATTTTTACTATGGACACCGACCGTGTATTGAATATAGAGGTTTAGGTTTTATGGAAATGAATAAGTATTTGAATGAAAATGTATACTTTGCATCAGATGTATCTGGAGGAACACTTCTGTATAATTCAATAATTTAAAAGGTAGGTTGAATTTACAGCCTGAGTAACTCGAGTTAGGATTTTACTTCGATTGAGTTAAAAAAAAAAAAAATATTCCATCGGGCTTTTGTACGGAGTAACTTTTAGTGGTGTCATCACATGGCTTATATAACTCCAAATAGAGACACAATTCTTCAAATTTGTTTCAACAAAAAATGTGGTTCGGGAGAATTTCAAAAGATTCTCGGTACAATACAGGGAAGGTTGTCCCGATTGTAAACTTTCACACCCGATCTTGAAAACGGTGCACAAATAAAAACAATTTGATTTATTCAAAGCAATGACAACAGAGTTTATGTATTTCTTTCATTAATTTCCTTATTTCTGTGCTTTTTTAACGTCAAGTGAGCGTTGGTGAGAAATTTTGAAAATCAGGACCACTTTCCCTACATTGAGCCATTGTTTTATTTTGAATAAAAATAAATAAATAAATGTGATGCCTATATTTTCAGTTGAGTTTTCAGAAATCAGCATCAATGATATTCGCTCGTGAACTGACCACAGTAGGCACGGGGTGATAAGTCATACCGTTATAACCTAGATGCCTGCTCCTAGTAATCCGTAGTGTCCAGAGGTTTTACTCGACGAGCTACGACAAGCAGTCCTTAACCTATTTTTTAGTCGATGGACAAAAATATAAGTTGAACTACAGCTGTCATAAATTCACTTATTTTTCTGTGATCTATAAATATTAGACTGACCGCGACGATAAAGAAAAGAATTTATCTGTGGAAATTGTTTTCTGAGTATCACCGACCCGGTAATAGCGGAGGATAGGGTGGGTGAATATAGGCGTTGGGCAAGAATTAGGTCTGGTCTGTATTCACACCACGAAAGTGGATTATGTTTGACGTTGACTTCTTGTCCAAGTTGAAAAGAATTGTCGTCAGTCAGGGTGACACAACAACGGAAAAGAAAGCAGGTTGTTGTTGTTGGGGAGAAAGTATGTCACCAATGGCGACGGCGACGGCGGCGGCGATGACATGTGCGAGATGCTTTTTGCACTTGGGTTCGTTCGTAACTGCTGTTACGACTAGAAAATGCGCTGTGGTTAAAACCACACGCTGACCCGAATTAAGTCATTGAGAGTTGGTGAGGAAAGAAAGTCGGGTTCATTTTGATAGAAAAAATTATATTTTATTTATCAATTAAATTGGTAACATCTTAATAAAGTAAATAGATGTTGATTGACCATAAAAGTCGTGTTCAACTTGAAGTCCAATAAAACAATTGATCTTTTTGGACGTACGTATTCCATATAGAAGTGCCTATGCATATTCCTGACAAAACCCATGTAATTAGTGACATTTTTTTATTTTTACTTTACCTGACTTGATATTATAATTACACATTTCGGAGAGTCAGAAAACTTGATCTTGTTATCAAAAATACCCCCACTCTATTTAAAACAAACAAATAAGATCAAGTTTTGAACCCTCACTCAGGTTATAAAGGTTGTTCGGACATCTTCCTCTAGGCTTTTTTCAAAGATTTCCTTTTTGCATAGGGTGTCTTTTTTTCAAGCTTTTACTCAGAGATTAAATAAAATTTGGTATTAGGACAGTTTTTGAAAATGTGTTATCCCACGAAAGACGACATTAGAGAAGGTGCCCCCACTCCCCTTTTTTTTGCGGTCAGGGTGACCGTGTAAAAAGTCATGGAATAAAAGTCACGTTTAATTTATAGAAATGATGAAATAAATAATACTTTTATTGATTTATAGGAATTATATAATAACAAGGAATGTTTTGATAGGACTCATGTTTTAATTTAACTACAATTGGAGAAATCTGTGAGTGTATCTTACCGCAGATACTTAACAACTGGCCATTATACAAAGTTGACATTCTCCAGATCTATTTGTCAACATACAAGGCAGTGTAGTGTCGATTTTTTAATTTTTTGGATTAGTGGTTCTCGCGAGATCTAATGAAAAATAAATTTAAAAAATGAAAGATGCACCCTTGGAACAGCAATGCCCTAGTTGATATCAAATGGATCCTTTCCAGATAAACTTAGTATATTGAAAGGTTAGAGAGAATTTCACATCAGGATTTGGTGTGTGGGTTTTGTTTCATTTACAAAATTTTTTTAGAAAAAATTGAATTGGAAATACCCATCATTTGGTTCTTTGCATATAAAAAATTGGTTGCAAATATGTCATGTAAGCAGGCTGCAACAATGGAGCTAGAGGGTTGAAAATTTGAATATTTACTCCTCATTAGGACTAGGAAAAACTTTTTTCATGTTTTGACCCCCATCCTCCAGGTTTTTAGTGGGAGGGTTCTATTTGCAGCATCACTTCATGCTATATTGATCCCTTAGTTTATGTCAGGTAGCTTTTTTGTTTTTGAAAATTAAAATTTTCTTTTATTTCTACCCATTAAAATGCGAGAAAAGTTATTCATTGATCACTACTTTTCCCAATTTTTTAAATTGATCACTCCCATCAGGGCTTGTTGCCAAAAGACATCAGTTACTTGATGGTTTCTATTGAATAACTAACCAGAACTGTTTTATTTCGATTTGATTTATTTTTTTCAGAAATGCATATTTCTAGCGTGTGTCCAGTTGTTATGTCTAACACTGTATTGCAGACATGCAGTCTGCCAAGAGCAATTTTGTCAGAGCCAATTCAACAAAGTGATGTTTTGTCGACTTGACTTTTAGACATTTTGTGGAACGCTTTATTTTCAACCAATCAGAGTTTAAAAACAAAGGAAAAAAAGAGGAAATTTCTGAAAAATATTTTTTTTTCCATATAACAGACTGATAAAAACATCTATTATAATAGTAATTTTTGCAAAGGATCTGAGAAATAATCCAGCAGATATCAACACCCTGTTTTTTAAAAAGTGATTGAAATTGAAGATTAGTTTTTGAGGTTTTTTCGGTCCTCCAAGTTTCAGTCAAAAGAAACAAAAAATGAATTTTCATTTATTAATAAATAGAATATCACAATGTTTCCCAATAGTTATTTGAAAAGTTAGCGAGTAAAAAAACTTTCATATGCAATTTTTTTTCTCATCAGGTATAGATTTTCTGTCAAAAATGATCTTAAATGAAAGTTTTATTTACTAACTTCTCAAATAACTGTGTATGTACATTGAATGTTGCCAATAATAAAAATAAGTAGATGAAAAAACATTTTGAAACCTTTCAATATTCTACTCGATAATTAAGGAAAATCTTCACATCTTTTGACTGAAATTTGGACTTTTTTCATTCTACACAAAGCCAAGGAAAAATTCAAGAACTAATAATCTTTTTCAATTCTAATTACTTTTTTAAAGAAATAGGGTGTACTATAATATACTATTTGACTGAATGTCAGTCGGCGAAACATCTTTTTGTCAAAAAAGTTTACCTACGAATTGGTTGCATGGAAAAACTGCAGTCAGCTGTGTCAGTGATACAGCATTTGACAAAACGACCTAGAACCTTCTACTGTAAATGCCACCGTTCACTGCAGCTTATTCCAACCCCATCATTATCCATACTGAGCTTCTCTAAATAGTCCTCTAGTCATAATACCATGTGTTTTGGAGACAGTTTAATACCGTGATACCTACAAAATAGATTAGTGCTCTGAATCTCATATGGTAGTTACTTTCCAGAGCTAGGGAAATATCACTAAGTGTCTATAAATATTGCTACATGATAAATTATTGTGTTTCTGTATGATCATTCTCATACACATTAACCTAAGTTTGCATTATACAGATATTTTGGAGACTGTCCATGATGTTGTCTTTTACCATTATTTATTTTGGAAATTTGATATTACTAAATATATTACAAAAAAGATTTGAAAGAGAGCATTCAAGTAAATCTGCACTGAGCAGGTTGTTCTTAACAAGGTATGACTGTCTTGTCTTAGTTTGGTTTGATTTTTAAAAAAAATATTGGATATCTGTCTTTTATACTGTCATGTACAGCATATAAAGTTTTTATTTTCATTAAAATTGATCTGTCCATTTTGAATCTACTGACCTATTTTGAAAAAATTTTTTTCCTTTTTTCAGAATGGTCCACCGTTGCCATCAAGATCTGACAAGTTAGGGGAGCTTTGCTGGCAAAGTTTTCAACACCGTTTAAATAAAACAATTCAGGATGTGATAGTGTTTGCCAAAAAAATCCCAGGATTCACATCTTTAGAACAAGACAGCCAAATAAAGCTGATCAAAGGCGGCTGTTTTGAGGTAGGCAAAAAAGATGTCACAATTATAAATTATCTAGTCCAACTCTTCCAGGTTCTACAAATACATCATTGTTCATGAGATTAAAAATATATCCCCTCTTGACCATGGCCTACTAACATAATAACAAAGCCCAAATCACACAACATTACCCACCTCTATATTACATTATGTTAAATATTGTTGCAACAGAATCTTCCAATTACAGTGCCAGACTAAGCTTTACTTGGTCTATGTCGCTCACACTCACACTTATAGGAGAGACTGGGACTAGTTGTACCCTGGGGTAAGTTGGACTGCAGTTATCTTGGGCACATGGGTAAGTCACATGATCACCTACCCTCTTGTGCAAGAATTCAGGTGCATAAGTGTTTCAAACTGGTGAGATGAGTGCTAAAAACTGGTTTTGAGCCTTAAAGGTAAACTTGTTGAAGATCTGTTTGAGTTGAAAAGCCAGCTAAGATGAAAGCATCTTTTTGACTTCAGATCCCTTTTGATACCAACCACTAACCTCTTTGTGTTTTTGTTTTATCAGTGATGTGTTAATTGCCTGTGTAGTAGTTAACACAAGATCCGAACAGGAATAAGTAGGTTATTGGTTTGATTAGGGTATTGGATTTTTTTTTTTAAATCAAAAGGGCCATTCTTGGTTTCTTTCTTCAATATTTCTTCTGCTATCTACATAATTCCTCTGACTGTTTCCCTCTATAAAACTAATTATACTTATTTGTCC